>CAJQZJ010034221.1:1326831-1362515 GCA_907164525.1 Lophiomys imhausi | reverse complement strand
GCCAGCCCTTTTTTCAGCAGGACTCTTGGAGCTCTCTAGCATCAGGGGCCTCTTCTTTTTCTGGGCTCCATGCACTGTCCTTAAACAGGAGGAACTCTGTTTCAGCTTAATTTGGGCTCCGCCCACTTAGCAGCTGAAAACAATGTCAGGCCAGATACTTTGTTTCTTCAAGTCTATTGAGTCTTTCCTGTTTTTCCTGACTTCAACCTTGTTTTTCAGTCTATTAAGTCTTTCCTGTTTTTGCTGACTTCATGTTGATAATGCTCTTCAGGCCCCGAATTAAGAGACAGTATCAGAAACTCCTATATATTTTCTAAATATAATTTATCTAACCCCTTCAAGTAAATTATTATCTGTTTTATGAAGTTTGATGTTATTTTCTCATATGCTAACTTCCCTCTGAATTGAAAGTTTCTGCAGTGCAGACACTGCCTCTTGTGTTTGTTCTAAATTTCATGGTGCTGAGAATTAATAGATATACTAAATTCAAATGGAAAACATAATTATATATTTGATGAAAATTATTTTCATGCTGGGCATTGGCATGTACCTGTAATTCCAGTGCTCAGGGAGCTGTTGCAGGAGGATCAAGAGGGTGACACTAATCAGAACAACAAAATGAGACCTTTACTGCCCTATATAAGGAAGAGAGAGAGAGAGAGAGAGAGAGAGAGAGAGAAAGGAATGAAGACAAGAGGAAAGGAAAGAAGATAAGAAAGGAGAATGGAAGGGAAAGAAAAGGTGGTTTTTATGTCTGGTTAAAAAAATCTAGGGTAGAGCTTGTCTGGTGGTGGTGCAGACCAGCAGGCCACTAACTGTAGCTAATAGGGAGGTTGAGGCAAGAGGATTATAATAAACTCAAAAGCTGTCTGGGCTACAGAGTGAGTTCAACACCAACCTGGTAAGACCCTGACTCAAAATAAAAAGTAAAAAAAAGGGTATACCTCAATGGTAGAGTGCTGGCTTAGCATTCCATGAACCCTAGCTTCATGCCCCAGTACCATAATTCCAATAAAATGATTTAGAATATGCCAGATGTGTAAAAATATGTATGTTGAACTTCATGTATTTTTGTTTCAATCTTGAAATCACTCAACACTCCAAGTAGTTGTCTTATTTAAAAGTTATGTAGATTATAGAGAGAGGGTCTGTGAACTGATGTGTATCAGTGAGATGTCGGATGGTCAAATGAAAATCAGAAAACAGTCAAAAGGCAGATACTTTTGCATCTTTTCATTTTCCATGCTCTATGGGGGCTATTGTCTATAACGGGCCATGTATAGCAACAAAAATGGCTTACTGACATTTAAAAATAAATAAATTTAGTTCTGTAGACAGTGTTCAAAAGAAGATGAGAAATGATGCATATGATTCTCAATAAATCTGTGTGAGACTTTGAATTTTAGGAGATAGCTGTATTTATTTTTATTGTGTGTTTTATTAGGAGCCTTTGGAAAAGCTTATGTTCCATGATCTGATGTTTATGGTCAGTTCAATCTTTCTTTGAAGATGAGCTACACCCATAAAACAGGCTGTGACTCATCCAGATGCTTATGACTACACGAAGCTCATTTATAAGGTTCACATCTTTACAGTCATGTGGACACAGCTCTCTTTGACAAGCCTGAGGTGCCCAGACTTTGTAGAGATGGAAGTATATGTCACCACAGGCTCCTCCGGACAAGCGTGCTCTCCCATTATCGAGGCTGACCTCAGTGTTTATGGCTATATACACTAGTCTGTCTGCTCTGAATGTTAATCATGTTGACTTTAAACTTGGGAGTCTTTTAACAGAGAAGCTCCCCACTCCTCAGCAATAACAAACAATTTAACACTGTGTTTATCAGCTTGTCAGCTACTCCATCTCTGTCAAAGCCGTCTCTTTGGTGATTATATCTCAGTCATGGCTGGGCCAATTTGCAATATGCATTATAGAGAAATGAGGTGCCATAAAGCAAATTAATAGTATTTCTGAATGTGAAGGAGAAAAAGAAAGGAGGTGAGAGAGAGATATAGATAGATAAATAGATAGATAGATAGATAGATAGATAGATAGAGAGAGAGATACAGAAAAAGAGAGACAAAGAGTCAAAGTCAGAGAGAGATGGGGTTTTGGAAAGAGGGAGAGAGAGAGAGGGAAGGAGATGGAGGGAGAAGGAGGGAGAAAGTAGAGAGGAAAAAAGAGAATTATAGCAATTGATTACAATTTTTTTTCAAGTTTTCAAGAGCTTAATGTGGACTAACTCATTTAGCCTCAATAACAGCCCCTTCCAGAGTGCTGCTTTGGTATCTTAATTATTTTTCTGGTGCTGAAATTGACATATAAGGATAAATACCATTCTGAGACTTGCTTCTAAGCAGTCTAGTAGGAGATCTCACGGAGGTTTAAACCTCTCTCACAGAGGTCTTAAACCCCATGAAATATTTCTCTCTCTCTCATATATATATATATATATATATATATATAATTGCTGTCTATTTTTTGAAAACAGAGATTGGATTTTAAAATTAGATACAACACAAAGTAAACTGGAGTTTGAACCTTGTGTTTGCTTAAGCACATTTCTATGAAATGCCTTGACAGTCTGTCTTGCCTGACTTCTTTCTCTAGTCACATGATCTTTAATCTGTGAGCTGGGGCTGTGTGGGGATGGTGAAATGATCTGTCTGTGAGTTTTCACAGAACACAGACAGTGAATGTCATGTGAAGTCTTAGCACCATTGGGGAAGGAATCTGGTTTTTTTTTTTTTTTTTGGATCCCAAAGATCTCTTTGTCATCAAGCCTTCTTGATTACTTTCCTAATTTTTATCTTAGAGTTTCACTCAGATGTGTCCCAGCCTTTGCAAATGTCAAAGCATTAGCCAGGAAGTATTAATTGATTAGATGTTCACTTCTCATAATGTTCATATCAAGGATAATGAGAAGGATTTTGTGAGGCTTTACTAAGAATTGCTTGGTAGACAAGTTAATTCAGACCAAAGTAAAGAGTAGAGCATGGGGGGCTGGAGAGATGGCTCAGAGGTTAGGAGCACTGGCTGCTCTTCCAAGGGTCCTGAGTTCAATTCCCAGCAACCACATGGTGGCTCACAACCATCTACATTGAGATCTGGTGCCTGGGCATATATGTAGAGCAAATACTGTATACATAATAGATAGATAAATGTTAAAAAAAGAGTAGAGCATGAATATGAACTTTGTGATACTTTATTTACAGACCAGTGAAAAGTGTTTTGTTTTGGTAGTCAATATCTATCTTAAGCCAGCAAAGCAAAATTCAGACATCAGGATGTTTTATGCACATGCATGGAATCATTCCAGTCATCCTTAGGCTGAGTAAGATGCCAAGTTTAATGGAATCCTGTTGATTTTGCTTAGCATCTGCATTTCACGTTAGTAGACCCTCTTTTTTTACATAGACTCAGCTCAAAGGATCCTGGGATAGTTCACTGTAGTCCTCAGTCCAGGGACAGAACATGTGGCTGAAGCTTAACCCAAGCATCACACAGCATTTCTTTATCAGATGTAATGAACTCACTGTGAGCTCAGTTCATTCATTGGCACATTTTCAGGATGGCTTGAATGCATGGGGTGTAGAGACAGAGCTCCTGGCAGCCATCTGAAATGGCAGGAATGATAAAGATAGAGCAAAGAGAAAAAAAACAAATCCAAGATCAGGATCAATCCTTGTTTGGATCCAGAACACATCTGTCCTATATTTCATGTTTTTCTAAGTAAATTTGAGGTTTTGGTAAATCACAATTGAATGAGTACTAATTACAAAATATGAAAAGAAATGGGGAAGGAACCACAATATATTCATCTTCATGTTACCAAACCTTAAAATTAGAATTGGACTGTCTAAAATGACCTAGCGTAGCATTTCTATTTTTTCTATGCACTGTTGGTGGCTAGGAGAAGTCCCCCTAAATTTCCATCAGTATATCTACAGCAATGCCTGTTGAGGGGGTGACCCTACAAAGTCAGCTGAGTCCATGGGCTATCAATCCCAGGTCATCTCTTTTGATTATGTGACAAAGCTTGAGTCAGCCTGAAGGCTGAGCTGAGCCCATGCTCCATTTCACTTGAGAATCTAAACCAGAGGCAGGGGTAGACAGACACTGATGAACAATAGGACTGCAGGTCTTGCTGAGCCTGCTGAGAGTGCTCAGTGGTGTGAACATTGACCAGCAAACACAAAACATACAGCTGCAGAAAGAAGCGAAAGTGCAAATTGAAGAGGAGGGAGGAGAGAGCAAGAGACTATCAAAGTCATCTAAATTTCTTATAAAAAAGATTTTATTTATTATTTATTTATTATGTATACAGTATTTGATCTGCATGTAAGCCTGCAGGTCAGAAGGAGGCACCTTCTCATTATAGATGGTTATTAGCCACCATGTTGTTGCTGAGAATTGAACTCAGAACCTCTGGAAGAGCAGCCAGTGAATTAATCCTCTAATTATTCTGCATCGGCACTTAGAAAGGGTCATTCAAGTTATGATTTGGAAGAGAAAAATGGCTAAAAGAAAAATGAGACAAGTATGGTGGTGCACATCTGCAGTCCTATGATTTGGGAGGTAGAAGATTCAAAGATAGGAGCTTGGCTTACATAATAAGACCTTATCTCAAAAATAGAATAAAACAAAACAAAACAAAAAAAAAAAGGAAAGAAAAGAGGAAGGAGGGGAGGAAGAAATGTCTATCTATGGAGAGAGAGAGAGAGAGAGAGAGATGAGAAAAACAGATTTCAGTGATTTTACACTTTTTCTTAGTTTCTATCTCTAAGGTGGCACCAAACATAGGAAGTAGTCTACTGTCACAGCTGGAGAAATGGTTTCAAGTAGAAATATGCTAGGACAGTAATAAGATAGGCGAGAGCCATCAACTTGGCCAGTGTGGCTAGTACACTGTCAGCCGGAAAGAGTGTGGTAGGAGTAAGATCAGAGACATGTTCAGGACAGAAATGATGGCAGGCTTTAAAGGCCATGCTCAGGACAGTTTGGGTAGACATTTTGAATTGCTTACATCTAGTAAGAACAGTCTAAACTTGTGAATATTTACAGTAATTTTCTGTTTCTTGAAAATAGGGCTTCCCCAGGATTGCAAAGTAGCTTTCTTAAATGTAAAGCATTTTCTGAGTCAATATCATGTAAAACTGTTTGTGTATAAACAAGGTAGGAGCATTGTTACCTTTGAAACATTATTTTAAAAGTTTATATTTGTAGTATTTACTTACTATAAAAATTAATGAGGCCGGGCGTGGTGGCGCACTTGGGAGGCAGCACTTGGGAGGCAGAGGCAGGTGGATCTCTGTGAGTTCAAGGCCAGCCTGGTCTACAAAGTGAGTCCAGGACAGTCAAGGACACACAGAGAAACCCTGTCTCAAAAAACCTAAAAAAAAAAAAAAAAACAACAAACAAAAAACCAAAAAAAATTAATGAGACATATACTATATTAAACTGATATATGCTCTGTGCTATACAGATTACAGAAGCAGATTCAATGGTCAATTTTATGTTTGCATTTCGCATCACTTATATCATGCTGAAAACAATCACACCAGTAAGTAGGTGCAAATGGATGATGGTTTTAGCCAATCATTTCAGAACCTCAGGGTTTTCTTCAAATAAATTGATCTAGAAACTTCAAGGTGGAACGATAATTATTTTTCTTATCAACATTTGGTTCTTATCAATAGCTAAAATATCTGTATTCTTCATCACAAACTGAAAAGAAACAAACTTACAAAACTTAGAACATATCAAAACTAGTTATAGTATCACAAGGTATGTGTTAGGCTCTCTGCTAGTGCAGAGCTGAATGAATGCTCATGGACTGGGATTGACATCAAATGCATCCACTGAGCTGAAGCTCCTGTGAGCAGAGCGTGCTTAGGCTGTAATTCCCACTGCTGCAGCTCATGCTGTGCAACATGCTTCTGGGGACCAGCTCATTCTATTATTTTGGTTTGTTTTTAAGACAGGGTCTTGCTACATAGTCCCTGGATCCCTGAAACTTGCAAAGACCAAGATGGCTTTGAACTTGCAGAAGGCTGCCTGCCTGTCTTCCTGTCCAGGTGCTGGGACTATAAGTATGCATCATCTTCCCTGCTGGGAGCAACATTATTGAGATACCAGATCACAGATACAGCCTTCTTTATTGATAATCCAGTTTCAAGAACTTCAAATATGTGCTTGGAGATCAAGAGGAGCACAGAAATTTTATGCTGATTGTTTCCCATGGGCCAATATTTATATAAAATATTATTTGATTATATTTTTGCTTTCTTTTTTCTTCTATTAATTAATTAGTTTATTTTACATTCCAATTGCCACTCCCTCCCTCCTCTCCTCCCAGTTCTACCCTCCCACCCACATTCCCCATACTGCCCTCCCACATGGCACCTACCAACTCTGGAACATCAAATCTCATCAGGACTAAGTGCTTCCTGTTCCCCTGAGGCAAGATAAGGCAACTCTGCTAGGAAAATGGGATCCAGAGGGAGGCATCAGCATCCAAGTCAGAGACAGACCCTGTTCCAGTTGTTAGGAGAGCGACTTGAAGACCAAGCAGACCATCAGCTTCATAGGTGTAGTGGGCCTGGGACCAGTCCATACAAGTTCTTTGATTGGTGGATCAGTCTCTATGAGCCCCCCCCCCAGTCTGAGTTAATTGGCTATGTAGGTCTTCTTGTGGTGTCCTTGGGCCCTCCAGCTCTCTCAAACTTTCCTTAATTGTTCCACAAGACTCTCTGAGTTTTGCCTAATGTTTGAGTCTCTTCATCTGTTTCCATTATCTGCTGGATAAAGCTTCTCAGATGGCAGTTTTGTTAGGTTCCTGTCCAGTTCCCTCTCTTCATCCACTTCCGATGTCTATTTTATTTCTCCTGCTTAGAGGGATTTAAGAATCATCCCTTGAGCCTTGCTTGTTACTAAGTTTCTTTGGGTCTGTGGACTGTAGCATGGTTAACCTGTACATATTGGCTAATATCCACTTATGAGTGAGAACATACTATGTGTGTCTGGTGCTGCGTTACCTTACTAAGGATGATCTTTCCTGAAATTTGCCTGCAAATTTCATGATGTCCTTGTTTCTAATAGCTGAATAGTATTCCATTGTGTAAATGTACCACCAGTTTCTTTATCCATTCCTTGGTTGAGGAACATATGAGTTGTTTCCAGTTTCTGGCTATGACAAACAACACTGTTATGAACATAGTTGAAATGTCCTTGTGGTTTGGTGAAGCTTATTTTGGGTATATAGAATTCAATGAAAATGAAGGCACAACATACTCAATCTTATGGGGTACAATAAAATTGTATCCAAATTAATAAAATCAGAAATGAAAAGGAAGACATAACAACAGACACAGGAAATCCAAAGATTCATAAGGTCTTACTTCAAAAGCCTGCACTCCACAAAATTGGAAAATCTAAATGAAATGAATGATCTTCTTCATAGAAACCATTTACCAAAGTTAAATCAAGATCAGGTAAACAAATTAAACAGTCCCATAAACCCTAAGGAAATAGAGGCAGTTATCAAAAGTCTCCCAACCAAAAAAAGTCCTGGGCCAGATGGTTTTAGTGCAGAATTCTACCAGACTTTCAAAGAAGAGCTAATAACAATATTCCTTAAACTATTCCACAAAATAGAAGCAGAAAGAACACTGCCAAATCCATTCTATGAAGCCACACTCACCCTGATACCTAAATCACACAGAGTCAAGTAAGAAAGAGAATTTCAGACCAATTTTCCTCATGAATATTAATGAAAAAAACTCAATAAAATATCTTTGCTTTATATTTAAAAACTATTTTAAGATTATTTAAAAGTTGGGTTTCTTTTTTCTTTTTGGTGGAGGTGGAAGGAACAGGATCTCATGTAGCACAGACTAGCTTTGAGCTTTCTAAGTAGCTAAGGATAACCTTGAACTTTTTTTTTACTTTATTTTTTATTTCTTCAAGTTATATCTCAATCACAATCCCCTCCCTACTCCCCCCTCCAGTCCCACCCTCAACCCCCCATCCTCTTCCCTTTTTTTTTTTAATTTAAGGTATATCTTATTTCCCTCTACAGTTTCCCTTTTCAGTCCAACAAATGGCTCTTTCTCTTATAATAATAAATACAATACAAAACAACAGAGGTAATTAGGCCACAGTTATGAGGGTTATATGGCTTAGCGTACATTTGATACTACTGCCTTCAGCTCCTGAGTGCTAGGATTATAGACAGATATCACTGTATCTGGTTTATGCTGCACTGGGAGTTGAAGCCAGAGGTCCATTAATGGTAGGCAAGTAGTCTACCAACTGAACCATATTCCCAGCTCTGAAAAATTAGATTATAACTTAAATATTAGAAGAACCAATGATTCTCAGAGGCAGTTACAACACCTGGGAATTGAGCCTGGGTCCTCTGCAAGAGCAGCCAGTGCTCTTAACCACTGAGCTACCTCTCAGTCCCCGTAAATCTGTTTTGTGGTTGTGATGTTTGTCTTGTTTTTCCCTTTTGGGTTCATGTCTGTATGACTTTTCAACTTGCTGCATTTGTTTTTGTTTGTACCAAATAATAGAAATATGTTTTGCATTTCTGACCTTGTACAAATGAACCTTTCCAGTCTTCTCATATAATTTACCAAGCACATTATCACATCTTCACCTCTATAAAAGGCGGTTGAGACTTCTACCTACTAAGGTACTTTGTAGGCTGGAGATGTAGGTCAGTTGGTAGAGGTCTTGCCAGCACGGACTAAACACTGACTTTGATCGCATAAGCCTGTAGTGGTAGCATGCACGTGCAGATGTGTAAACCCAGCCCTTGGAAGCGTAGAAGCAGAACCTTCAGAAGTTCAAGGTTACACTCAGCTATGTACTGAATTAGAAGCCAGACTGGACTATACGAACATTATCTGGAAAAGGAAGTACTCTCTTTAAGACACTTACATAGTAGAGGAAAAAGCCAACTTCCTCCCGATTGTCTTATACCCCCGACTCTAAGTTTCTCTGCTAAGAATCAACCTGCTTCACTGTTGTATTCTGTTACGTGGTATTTGTACGGGGTAAGGATTTTGTCTGCTTATTATGAATGACCCGATTTCAGAGCACTGCGAAGAATGTAGTATGTACACAGAGTTTTCACTTCCTTTTTGACAATGCAGGCAGAGAAAGAGCATGAAACTTAATTCTCAGTGGCCTTAGCTAGATGAATCTGTAAATTAAAAGTAGTAATATAGGTCACCTTCCTGAACAAGGACGCTGGTGGTTAGCTTGTGTTCCTATAGCGTTATTATTTAGCACATGGTTTCAGATCTTTTTAAAAGAAAACATCCAATTTTCAAGAGTTGTGAGATTTCTTTTCCAGCTTAGACCTCTAAGATTTCTTGGGTTTTCTAATTTGTGTAATGGAACCGCATCATCAATGGGCAATTCTGATGTCAATTACATCTCCATTTGATTTGCGAATGTTCTAAAGCTCCCACTCTCTAGGGCTGACATCCCAAGTGCTGATGGCAGTGGGCGAATCCGCTGCGCTTTGCATGGGTGTGTAGGTTTATTAACGTTGGCCTATTTTCAGTGGATGCCATGGCTAACTTGAGTTTTACTTATTCAATGACTGATCTGTTAATTAGTTCCTTTGCACTACCTGGAATTTGGGTGTGGATGTTATAAAAACAAGAACAAAAAATAAACAAAAACTAAAGCAAAAACTGAAGATGGGTAAATAGTGGAATGGGAACTACGTTTACATGTTAAACATATCTAGTTACTATCCAGGCTGCGATCTGTCCAGAACTGCTCTAGAACTAACTATGAAAGCACAAAGACTACAAAGACTCCGATCTCTTAAGACCCCCTTAGATTGGATGGCAGTTTCCTTTGTCCCTGTGATTAACTCATCTCTTCCTTCTGTGTTCCTGAGGTGCCACTCCCCACTCTAACAGCGATCCTTTGTGTCTCTCGGCAAGTAAGTAAAGTCTTACTGCTGTGTTCAAGTGCTGGATCATTACCAAGGGCGAAACTCTGAAAACTTTATGGAAATGCTGATGCTGGAAAAGCTCCAAATGGAAGAGCATAATAGGAATATGGTCTGAACATAATAAGAATATGGTCTTAATATCAAGGAGCTATCTGGCTTCATAATCACAGCTGTCATGTTTTCCTAAATTGCCTACTTCATCTGCGTGCCACTCTGGTGAGTGATCTTTTCTGAATTGTGGGAAGGTCCTGGGAATAGTGATCTCTAAGAATAAATTAAGTTCCTTGCTGATCAAATAAAGACCTATAGTGAGTTTTCTCCTTGCAAATGTTTTGTTAACAATGTGCCGGTCAGAACCTGTGGATGTAACCTTATGTGTAAATAGGATGTGTGAAGATGTGTCAGGTTGAGAGGATCCCTCTAACTGATTATCCAATACAAAGCTGTCAACTCTGAATTCAACATATACATATAAACAACAAAAACAGGCCCAGCAGGCTGTGTTTATGTATTTGTACATATGTAGTATATGCATATATGTGTAGCAATGATAATTAAAGAAAAGAGGGCCATCAGTTTGAGAGGGAGTTTGGGGAGATAGACATGAGAGAGGAGGGAATCAGAGCACTCTGGAGGAGCTGGAAGGAGGAAAGGGAAGGGGGAGTTTTGCAGTTAAATTTTAAATATATGTTTTTAAAAGTTGAGGTGATTTCATACTTGATGGAGATGATCCCTAATCTAAATCCTGATAAAAAGACAGACACAGAGGCAGACACACACTAGAGGAATCACTAGTCTTGTTTGTCTGAAAGCCAAACCCAAGGTCACTGGTATCACTGGCATGGAAAAGCATGCAATCAACCAATTCTCTTCAGTGTGCCTGAGATACCATCTACCCACTAACTTCTCAACTTGGGGCATTCAGCCACCCAGAGTGGGGAAAGATATATTTCTGTTGTTTTATCCACCAACTTCATGGTAGTTAGTTATTGCAGCCCTAAGACTAATATGTGAGGATGAAAATGGAGAATGACTTGACCATAAGGAATTTTGAACTTCTTAGCCATTATATTCAGATCTCTTCCCCACCAAAGGCTGCTGAATTTCACAAATACTCTTTCATGTTGTCTTTTTTCTTCCTTTATTATCTGGCAGACAGGAATGATATGTGCCCTCTCATGTCTTAGGTTAGCTGTGTTATCTGGCACTTTTCTATTGGCCTGTTTTGAAACTATTTTCTGGATCTATAAATGTCTCTCACCTAAGAAATGTTCATCCATGGCCTAGCATCTTCAGATGGACTCTTCACTTCCTCTCCCTTCTCCCCAATGTCTCTGATAGAATAGACCTGATTAATGTTATTTTCACTAGATCCTTGATATCTGCCAGCAAATGTGCTATCTGATCTGCCAGGTAAATAAACATTGGATCACTATATTGACCATTAATGAATTAGGATATTCAGTCATGTAGATTGTACATCTATTTTTTATGGAGTCTAATCTTCAGGCATGACTTCAGAACAATAGAAAAAAAAGTGAAGTAGAAATTTTGTGGTGGAAAGGACAGATAGTCTAGGCAGACACATCTGTCGTAGCCTAAGGTACTATCACATAGAAAACTGTCTACTGCCTCCTGTCTCTGAACCTTCCTAGTGGCAGGTCAAGTACCATCCCAAGAGCAAGATACAGGAGGAAACATGCAGAAAACTAACTACAGTATACTCTCATAATTACCTCCCAAAGAGAGTAATAAGCAATTTAAGTAAGAGCTTAAATCCAGATCACAGTCTGAACATGTTTTGATTTTACTTTCTCCATATAATTGGACACTTTAATATAATATTCTTCTGCTCCAAGGCTATTCCTTCTGTCATTCAATGATGTGAATGAAAGAACTCATGCATGTAACAAGACACACGAGGATTCTTGTTGCCATTACATGCTAGATTTCTTTAATTTATCAAACACTTAAGCAGACTCTTAGTAAACATTTTTGTTGAGCATGGGCATATATACTAAATATAGGTATTCCCTGACTTAAAATGGTTCAACTTACAATTTTTCAACAAGAGAATCATACAAAAGTAATGGATATTCAGTAAAGATCAGATTCCAAATTGTGAAAATTAGTCTTTCCTCAACTTAACAACAATTGTCCTGATACTCTCCTCTGATACTGGAAGGTAGCAGCCAGTCATTACTCCCAGTGGATCACAAGATCATCGGGGCAAACAACAGTGACTCTACAGATTAACTGTGTTGCCAAGACGTGATGTTTTATAAATAGGATACATTAGATTTTTTGAAAATTGATGATATTTTCAACTTAGAGTATATTTCTTGGGAAATAGACTCATCATATTTCAGGAGGATCTATATGTATATATTATACTTACATGTTACTAAGTAAATTGCTTATAATTATGTTATACTTTGAAGAAATTGTTGGCTTATATGAATAAGCAAATTGATAGAATCTTTCTGGCATTGAATAGACAGAGTCCAATTCAAGGGATAGATGCTCAATACTAATTGCATATCCATCATGACTCCCTCTTACACAACTTTGCATTTTTCAGTTACATTTTTCTGGGGTCTGGGTGATTGAATATCTGTCTTTTCTTATTGAGTACCCACTCAGGAAATGGCTCCTGTGTGTACTACTCTAGCAGCAGGACGTAAACAGTGACGACTCCTACTGATTTCCTGCCAGAGTAAAGAGCCATAAGTAATTTTTGAAATAATAATGCTGGACTAAGTGATTGTCCTCAGTTAATCAATGTGGAAACATCCTGGGACTCAGGTCTCAAAATCATGACAGTATCAGCCTTGAAAGGAAGGATTGTTTTTCAAATAAAATTAGTCATTGTCTCCAGACAGCTAAAGCAAGAATTTTCTAAGGGCAGAAGTGTGTCAGAGCTCAGGCTTTGGAGACAGACTATGTGGGTACAAATCATGTTTCCATATCTCTAGGTGCTGCAACCTTGGGAAAAATAGTAACTTACTTTCATGTCCTCATTCATAAAATGAAGAATATAAAACTACCTTATATGGTTGTTCTGATACTTAAATGAGTCAGTGTTTATGAAGTGCAGTCTAGTTACTGCCACATAGTACACACTCAAAAAAAATGGTATTGATTGGACCAGCAAGACAGTTTATCAGGTAAGCAGGTAAAAGGGTCTGCTGCCAATCTTTTTTTTCCTTTATTTTTTATTTCTTCAAGTTACATCTCAATTGCAGTCCCCTCCCTATTCCCCCCTCTAGTCCCACCCTCCCACCCTCAACCCCCCATCCTCTTCCCTTTTTTTTAAGTTTAAGGTATATCTTATTTCCCCCTACAGTTTCTCCTTTCAGTCCAACAAATGGCCCTTTCTCTTATAATAATAAATACAATACAAAGCAACAGAGGTAATTAGGCCACAGTTATGAGGGTTATATGGCTTAGAGTACATTCCCAATGTCCAGTCCATATGTATTTGGCACCTGACTTTAACATTCTACTATCTAACCATCTTCATGAGTTTAAAGTTCTATATCTAACTCAACATTCATACTAACTTGCAACACAATTTTAAAAGCATCTTCTTAGATCTATAACACTCTCTTGACTCCTAAACAACTCAAAATTTAATTATGAGGCTCTAGCTATCTGTTCTTCAACCACCTCAGAGACCTGAGAGGGATAAGTATATCTAATTTTATAGGAAGTACAGGGCCTGCAGCTTCCAAAACTAAGAAATGACATACCAGTGGCTGCCTGGACAGTTCCCGTTTTCTCTCCATACATTACAGCATCGATCTTCAGTCATTTGGCCCTGTTTCTCTGACAGACATTGATTTTAGAGCAGAGGTTATGAAGGACTTGCCTACCCTGTCTTGGCAGAGATAGGCTGTCGACTTACCTGCTTCCAGGTTTTGTCCTTTTTGGACAGCATTCTGTCTACAGTTGGAGCAAGGGGCTTTTCCTACCAAGAGATAGGCTTGCGACTAATTCAATCATCTCCCACTGGAGATTCTTCGATGCTCATCTTCTACTTGGGGTAGAATAGGGGGTGCTGTCAGGAGTTGATATGTCTTGATATAAAAGAATCTAAAGTTATGAAAACATCTTTGAATGCCATATTCTGCAGATCTCTTGAGGTTTTTGAAGAGGCCCTATCTATCTCTTATATTAGGGTAAGCAGATGCTGCTTGTCTCTTAGTGGCTTTATTTCTGATTAGCTTAGAAAATAACTATAATAGGCTGTCATAGTACCAAACAAAATGACCGGCTTGCATAACTATTAGTTTGCATTTATTAATTATCCTAAACAATTTATGACAATTAGTAGTAAAAGGGCGAAACATCACTTTTCATTTTTTTTCTTTACCTCCTATCCCTTCCATCCCATTTCTCTGGGGTGGGGTGTCCTTATATAACAGTCCCTCATCTCATTTGAGAGGTCCTATGAGGGCCAAGAGCCTCTTCATTCATTGGGGGTCTACGAGGCAGTAACATCAGTGAAAAGTGTCTCATTGCCCGGGAGAGAGAACTAAAAAACAAACAAACAAATAAGTAGACAAATAGATAAAAGACTAAAAAATAGAAAAGAAAATATAATAAATAAATAAAAAATAAAAATAAAAAATAAAAAGTCTATGTCCAAGTTCCCTTTGGTGTGTTAGTTGTAGTATGGATACCTTCTACTATATAGCTAAAATCCTACTATAAGTGAATAGATGCCATATGTATCCTTCTGAGTCTGGGTTAGCTCACTCAGGATGAGCTTTTCTAGTTCCATCCATTTGGCTGCAAATTGCATAATTTCATTGTTCCTGATAGCTGAATAATATTCCATTGTGTAGATGTACCACAGTTTGTTAACCCATTCTTTGGTTGAGGGACATCTGGGTTGTTTCCTGTTTCTAGGTATTACAAATAAGGCTGCTATAAACATAGATGAGAAAACTTCCTTATGATTCTGTGAAGAGGCATTTTGGTGTATACCCAGAAGTGGTATGGCTGGGTCCTGAGGCAAAGCTATTCCAAGTTTTCTAAGATATCGCCAGACTGACCTCCATAGTGGTTGCACAAGCCTGCACTCCCACCAGCAATGAGTAGGGTACCCCTTTCTCCACACCCTCGCCAGCATGTGCTGTCATTTGAGCTTTTGATCTTAGCCATTCTGACAGGTGTGTGATGGAATCTCAGAGTCATCTTGAGTTGCATTTCTCTGACGATTAAGGATGTTGAGTATTTCTTCAAGTGTCTCTCAGCCATTAGGGATTCCTCCTTTGTGAATTCTCTATTTAGCTCTGTCCCCCATTTTTTGATTGGATTATTTGGTTTCTTGGCATTTAATTTCTTGAGTTCTTTGTAGATTTTGGATATTAGCTCTCTGTCAGATGTGGGGTTGGTGAAGATTTTCTCCCAGTCTGTAGGCTGCTGCTTTGTTCAAATGACAGTGTCTTTTGCCCTACAGAAGCTTTTCAGTTTCATGAGGTCCCATTTATTGATTGTTGATCTCAGGTCCTGAGCTCTTGGTGTTCTGTTCAGGAAGTTGTCACCTGTGCCAATGAGTTCGAGGGTTTCTCCTACTTTTTCTACTAGTATCTTTAGTGTGGCCGGCTTTGTGTTAAGGTCTTTGATCCACTTGGATTTAAGTTTGGTTTTGTACAAGGTAATAGGTAAGGGTCTAATTTCATTCTTTTGCAAGTGGACATCCAGTTGGACCAGCACCATTTGTTGAAGATGCTGTCCTTCTTCCTTTGTGTGGTTTTGGCTTCTTTGTCAAAGATTAGTTGGCCATAGATGTGTGGGTCCATGTTTGGGTCTTCAATTCGATTCCATTAATCCACTGGTCTGTTTCTATACCAATACCATGCTGTTTTTATTACTGTTGCTCTGTAGTACAGCTTGAAATCTGGGATGGTGATACCTCCAGATGTTTTTTCATTGTACAGGATTGATTTAGCTATTCTGGGCTTTTTGTTGTTCCATATGAAGTTGAGAATAGCTTTTTCCAAGTCTATAAATAATTGTGTTGGTATTTTGATAGGAATTGCATTGAATCTATATATTGCTTTTGGTAGGATAGCCATTTTTATTATGTTGATCTTACCTATCCATGAGCATGGGAGATCTTTCCATCTTTTAAAGGCCTCTTCCATTTCTTTCTTCAGGGGCTTGAAGTTCTTGTTGTATAGGTCCTTTACTTGCTTGGTTAGAGTTACCCCCAGGTATTTTATGTTGTTTGTGCCTATTGTGAAGGGGGTTGTTTCCCTTATTTCTTTCTCAGTATATTTGTTTGTTGTATAAAGAAGGGCTTCTGATTTTTTTTGAGTTAATTTTGTATCCAGGCACCTTGCTGAAGTTGTTTATCAGCTGTAAGAGTTCTTTGGTGGAGTTTTTGGGGTCGCTTATGTATACTAACATATCATCTGTAAATAGGGATAATTTGACTTCTTCATTTCCAATTTTTATCCCTTTGATCTCCTTTAGTTGTCTTATTGCTCTAGCAAGGACTTCAAGTACTATATTGAAGAGATATGGTGAAAGTGGACATCCTTGTCTTGTCCCTGAGTTTAGAGGAAATGCTTCAAGCTTCTCTCCATTTAAATTGATGTTGGCCACTGACTTGCTGTGGGCTTGAACTTCTTATTGTACAGGTCCTTTACTTGCTTGGTTATAGTTACCCCCAGGTATTTTATGTTGTTTGTGGCTATTGTGAAGGGGTTGTTTCCCTTATTTCTTTCTCAGCCCATTTGTTTATTGTATAAAGATGGGCTTCTGATTTTTTTGAATTAATTTTGTATCCAGCCACTTTGCTGAAGGTGTTTATCAGCTGCAAGAGTTCTGTGGTGGATTTTTGGGGTCACTTATGTATACTATCATATCATCTGTAAATAGGGATAATTTGACTTCTTCGTTTCCAATGTTTATCCCCTTGATCTCCTTTAGTTGACTTATTGCTCTAGCAAGAACTTCAAGTACTACATTGAAGAGATATGTTGAAAGTGGACATCCATGTCTTGTCCCTGAGTTTAGAGGAAATGCTTCAAGTTTCTCTCCATTTAATTTGATGTTGGCCACTGGGCTGCTGTATATTGCCTTTATTATTTCTAGGTACGGTCCTTGTATGCCCGTTCTCTCCAGAACTTTTAGCATGAAGGGATGTTGCATTTTGTCAAATGCTTTTTCTGCATCTAGCGAGATTATCATTTGTTTTTTTTCTTTCATCTTGTTTATATGGTGAATGACGTTGATAGACTTTTGTATGTTGAACCATCCCTGCATTCCTGGGATGAAGCCTACTTGATCATGGTGTGTGATACTTTTGATGAGTTCTTGAATTCGGTTTGCCAGTATTTTATTAAGTATTTTTGCATCTATGTTCATGAGGAAGATTGGTCTGAAGTTCTCTTTCTTTGTTGGGTCTTTGTGTGGTTTTGGAATCAGGGTGACTGTGGCCTCATAGAATGAGTTTGGCAATGTTCTTTCAGATTCTGTTTTGTGAAAGAGTTTGAAAAGTATTGGTGTTAACGCCTCTTTGTAGGTCCGGTAGAATTCCGTGCTAAAGCCATCTGGCCCTGGGCTTTTTTTTGGTTGGGAGATTTTTAATGACTGTTTCTATTTCCTTAGGGGTTATAGGAATGTTTAATCTGTTTATCTGATCTTGATTTAGCTTCGGTAGGTGGAATCTATCAAAAAAATTGTCCATTTCAGTTAAGTTTTCAAATTTGGTAGAGTATAAATTTTTAAAGTAGAATCCAAATATTCTCTGGATTTCCTCAATGTCTGTTTTTTTTTCTCCCTTTTCATTTCTGATTTTGTTGATTTGTGTTTTCTCCTCTGTCTTTTAGTTATTTTGGCTAAGGGTCTGTCTATTTTGTTGATTTTCTCGAAGAACCAACTCTTGGTTTCATTGATTCTTTGTATAGTTCTTTTTGTTTCTAAGTTGTTGATTTCAGCCCTAAGTTTGATGATCTCCTGCCTTCTGCTCCTCTTGGGAGTGTTTGCTTCTTTTTTTTTTCCAGTTCACCCAGTTTAGCTGTTAATTCAGTAATGTGACCTGTCACAATTTTCTTTTTGAAGGCACTTAGTGCTGTGAACTTTCCTCGTAGCACAGCTTTCATTGTGTCTCATAGGTTTGGGTATGTTGTGTCTTCATTTTCATTGGATTTTAAGAAGTCTTTGATTTCTTTCTTTATTTTTTCCTTGACCCAGTGGTCCTCTAGTACAGAGTGTTCAATTTTCATGTGAGTGTAGACTTTCTGTTGATTATTTTGCTATTGAAGTCCAGCTTTATTCCATGGTGGTCTGATAAGATACAAGGGGTTATTTCAATTTTCTTGTATCTGTGGAGGCCATCTTTGTGTCCAACTATATGGTCAATTTTGGAGAAGGTTCCATGAGGTGCTGAGAAGAAGGTGTATTCTTTTGTGTTTGCGTGAAACGTTCTGTAGATATCTGTTAGGTCCATTTGGTTCATGATCTCTGTTAGACTCATTATTTCTCTGTTTGGTTTCTATCTTGATGATCTGTCCATAGTTGTGAGTGGGGTGTTGAAGTCTCCCACTATTAAAGTGTTTGGATCGATGTGTGATTTAAGTTTTAGAAGCGTTTCTTTTATAAATGTAGGTGCCTTTGTATTTGGGGCATAGATGTTCAATATTGAGATGTTCTCTTGTTGGATATTTACTTTAATGAGTATGTAATGCCCTTCTCTGTCTTTTTTAATTAACTTCAATTGGAAGTCTATTTTGTTTGATATTAAGGTGGCTACTCCAGCTTTTTTCCTGGGTCCATTTGCTTGGAAGACCTTTTCCCAGCCCTTTACTCTGAGGTAGTGTTTATCTTCAATAGTGAGATGTGTTTCTTGTATACAGCAAAAAGATGGGTCTTGTTTACGGATCCAGTCTGTAAGTCTGTGTCTTTTTATTGGTGAGTTGAGACCATTGATGTTGATGGCTATTAGTACCCAAGTGTTGTTATTTCCCATTATTTTGGTATATCTGGTTGTCTTGTGTTTCTTTTTGTTTAGTTGCTGTGGAGGTTTCTATTTCCTCTGTTTTCATGGGTGTAGTTATCTTCTCTGTGTTGGAATTTTCCTTCTAGGATCTTCTGTAGGGCTGGGTTTGTGGGGAGATATTGTTTGAATTTGATTTTGTCATGGAATATCTTGTTTTCTCCATCTATGTTGATAGAGAGTTTTGCTGGGTATAGTAATCTGGCTGGGCACCTATATTCTCTCAGGGCTTGTAGGACATCTGTCCAGGCCCTTCTAGCTTTTAAAGTTTCTGAGGAGAAGTCAGGTGTGATTCTGATGGGTCTGCCATTGTATGTGACTTGGCCTTTTTCTCTTACAGCTTTCAATATCCTTTCTTTGTTCTCTACATTTGGAGTTTCAATTATTATGTGGCGAGAGGAGTTTCTTTTCTGATCTAATCTGTTTGGTGTTCTGTAAGCCTCTTGGATTTTTACTGGCATCTCTTTCTTTTGGTTTGGGAAGTTTTCTTCTATGATTTTGTTGAAGATATTTCCTGGACCATGGAGTCGGGAGTCTTCTCTTTCCTCTATGCCTATAATTCTTAGGTTCCGTCTTTTCGTTGAGTCCTTGATTTCTTGGATGTTGTGGGTGAGAGATTTTTAGCTTTCTCATTTTCTTTGGATGTTGTACTGATTTCTTCCATCTAATCTTCCATGCCTGAGATCCTGTCTTCCATCTCTTGCATCCTATTTTTGATACTCACATCCGTAGTTCCTGTTCTCTTCCCTTGATTCTCCATTTCCTCTTTTAACTCTGACTGTGTTTTCTTTATTGTTTCCATTTCTATTTTCATGTCTTGAATGGCATTGTTTGTTTTGTATATTTCCTTCTCCAGTTTGCTTGTTTTTGCCTGGACATCTTTCATTGCTCTGTCCTTTTCCTGTTCAAGCTGAGTCACCTTGGCTTGGAGGTCTTTAGTGGTCTTATTCATTGTTTTGACTTGTAAAATTGTGGCTTCTTTGAATTCCTTCATAGATTTAAGTTCTTCTTGAAGGGACTCTATCACTTTCCATAATGTAGAATTGTCATCGTTTTCATGTGTTTCAGCTGTGGTGAGTTGATTCGGGCTGGGTGGAATAGCGTTGCTTTCTTTTGTTGGAGTCATTTTGCTGTTTTTTTTTTTGGTCTGGGGCCTCTGGCCATGTGTAATTTTTATCTGTCTTCTGGACTTGGGTCCAAAGGGGGCGCTTTGGTGTAGGAGTTGAGTTGCCTTACTCCACCCCTGTAAGTTGAGTCATTCAGTCCCGCCTCCTAGGTGGAGACCTAACTAATCCAGGTGGTGGAGCTGTGTACAAGTAAGCTCTAGTTCCCTGCTGGAAGGGCCAGTACTAGTACAAAAGTGCGATATAGGACAGTTTCAAATATCTTGCAGTTTGCCCGGGGTTGGTTCCTGTGGTGGGTAAATCTGCCCTTCACCCCCATTGGCCTTGCCACTCCCGCGGCTTGGAAACTGGCCAGTGACATCACAGCAGTGGGTTGTGATCTGCAGTCTGAAGGCACTTTACAGCTGAGCTGCGCTCACTTCCAAGGGTAGTAACCTTTCACCAGAGAGCTGGATCGTCTGTGTGAGACCTGGGGGTGCCCAGCAGGGTGGGGATTATCTCTGCATGGGATCTGAATCCGCCTGCTGGGTATTAAATTGGTACTTACCCGGAGTCTCTCCTCGTGGGGGGATGGGGGATCCTGATTCCCGGGTCCACTGGCTTCCTTGCGTGTCCAAGAGTGGGAAGGAGTGTCCTGCCCAGGGACCCTGGGTGGTTGGGTGAGATTTAGAAGGGGTCTAGCCATTTGTACAGCGTCCTGCAACACTCGCAGCCCTGTGACTGTTAACCCCAAAATCAAAATATGTTTGCGCAGGCCGCCGCCATCTTGGATCCATCTGCTGCCAATCTTGATAAACTAAATTCATTCCCCAAGATTTACAGGGTGGGAGGAGAAAATCACTTCCTAGAAAGTTGTCCTCTGGACCCCCCAAAATACATAATTAATTAAATAAGGAAATAAGTAGGTAAAATGTAATAAAGAAAAGTGGGTAAGCTACCAGCATAATAAATGGCATCTATTGCAACCAGCATTGCATTTCTTGGAGTTTGGGCAGGGGGAAATCACAGGCTCTTCAATTATGTAGGTACAGGTGGAACTAGAGCTGAAAGTCTCTGGTCAACTGCATTCTTGGTGAATACAAAGGCTGAACAAGACTCATGAATACAGAAAAGCGTGGTAGAAAACCAAGATATGCAGAGCTAAGTCCCCAGAGATACTTGTGGAAACAAAGGGTTTACTTCTCTTCCTTCAGTCATGTCCAGAATTGATCCCTAGGATTTGAGTTTGTGTCTGAGGCACACACACACACCAAGTTGTCTGCTTCCAGAGAGATCTTGTGATACCATAAGAAGTAACTGTCTTTAGGAAACAAATGATAGTTCAAATCTTTGTTACTGCCTTTAAAAAAAATATTTACAGAAAGCCAGACTCAGGCTATCAAACAAAATAATCATTCAAAAAGTATGTTTGTTATCCATTTAGAGCTGTACACAAAGATCATGGTAGAAGATACGCCAGGGAAGGGAGATAATGCCAGGATTTAGGGAGGATGACCTGAATGGTGGATCATGTACAGAAATGAGATGGCTACAGAATTAAATTGTCTCTTATGAGTGAATTAGAACAAAAATATCAGTACTTAATTACATGGTCCAGATTATATTGGCTATCTCCTTTACCCTTATGGTGTATAATGGCAATGATTTTGTATGTATATAGAATACATTCAGGAAAAACCAACTAATGTGAAAAATAGTACTTGCATAAAAATGTAATTTTATTCATTTTTGTAGTATTTGAAAACTGAACCTTGAATGTGAATAGTTGATTCATTTTAAGTTAAATACATCTATTACAAGATGCTTAAAGTCCTGTTTGGAGCTTGGTCTCTTATTCTTTAGGGTGAATGTCTAAACTTTTCCCTTAGCTTAGACATTCCTTCCTTCCTGTACATTTTCATGTATGCTGACACCTGAAACACATCCTTTTTCTTTAGTACTGAGGAATGAACTTAGGGTATCATGCATGCTAGAGAAGCTTTTCACCACTGAGCATGTCCCCAGCCTGAATAATGTAGCTTTTCAAAAGAAAGTTGTTTTTTTTTTTTTTTAAAGATGATGTAACATGTGTATACTTTGTTTTCTACAATGTTTTCAAAAGTTTTAACAAGGATTCTTCTAGGAAAATAAAAGCAGACTTTCTTATATTTGTTTCTGTGTCTAAGGCAACTGGCTATGTTTTCTTCTTAGGAAACTTGTGGAGAAAATAGTTACACATGCCCTTAGTATAAGGAGAGAGAAGTTCTTGGTTGCTTGCTTTCTAATAACAATGAGAATTGTTAAGGCAGGAACAGTCACCACTGGACAACCAGCCAGGCAAGTGGCTATGGTGTAATATACAGGATAATAGGAAACACCTGGCCCTCTCTATCGATGTGATATAATGATCATGAATTTTATTGGAGTAGATGAATTTGTTTCAAAGTAAGTCCTCCATTGGAGTTGATGTGCAATCAAGTTGTCAGTCATAAAGTTAGGTAAATCCATTTCTTCTTTCTGTGTACGTGTAATGACACTTTCAAGGCCCTTGTACTTAAGGTGAGATTAAAGAAATGTTAGTGAAGACAATGCCTACAACTTACAGGCTGAACTTTAAAATAGCTTTATGTTTTTTTTTTCCTCTGCCTTGGTGAGTGCTTATGTAGTTCATCTATGAAATGTCCCCTATGTTCATGTGTTGAGGCTTGGTCTTACAGCAGCATTCAGAGGAGACTGGAATATGAAATGTCGTTATCAATGAAAAAAATTCATTGACAGATTCAGAGCTGAATGGACTATTAGGAATTGGGATCAGATGAGATCAGGCGCATTCAGGGTGGTATGACTGTAGACGAGGAGTTGGGATCCATTTGGGGGAAGTATGTTCCTGTCCCGAGGGGCATGATTTTGCAGGGTATGTCTTATCCTCTTTCTGTCTTTCTTTTTCTCTCTTTCCTTCTTTCTTTCCTTCTTTCTTTCTTTCTTTCTTTCTTTCTTTCTTTCTTTCTTTCTTTCTCTCTCTCTCTCTCTCTCTTCCTTCCTTCCTTCCTTTCTTTCTTTTTTTGTCTTTTTTTATATAAGTACTTTATTTTTTTTTCTTCAAGTTACATCTCAGTCACAAACCCTTCCCTATTCCCCCTTCCTGTCCCACCCTTCCACCCTCTTCCCCCCAACAGCTTCCCTTTTCAATCCAACAAATGGTTCTTTCTCTTATAACAGTAAATTCTATACAAAACAGCAGAATTAAATATGCCACATTTATGAGAGTTAAATGGCCCAGTATACCTTCCCAATGTCCAGTTCCAATGGCCCCTGACTTTAACCTTCTACCTTCTAACCATCTCCATGAGTTTAAAGTTCTATAACTGACTTAGTTTTCATACTAACTTGCATCACTATTATAACCATCTTCTTAGATCTAGAACGCCCTCTTGATTCCTAAACAACTCAAAATTTAGCTATGAGACTCAAGCTGTCTATTCTTCAACCACCTCAGAGAGCTGAGAAGGATAAATATATCTGCTTATATAGGAAGTGCAGGGCCTGCAGCTTCCAATACTAAGAAATGACAAACCAGTGACTACCTGGACAGTTCCCATTTTTTCTCCATACATTCCAGCATCAGTCTTCAACCTTTTGGTCCTGTTTCTCTGACAAACATTTATTGTAGAGCAGGGATTGTGAAGGACTAACCTACCCTGTCTTGGTAGAGCTAGGCTGTTGACTTCCCTGCTACCAAGTTTTGTCCTTTTTGGACAGCAGTCTGTCTGCAGTTGAAGCAAGGAGTTTTTACATGCCAAGAGATAGGCTTGCCACTAATTCAACCATCTCACACTGGAGATTCTTCATCTTCAATGCTTATCTTCTACTTGGAGTAGAATAGGGGGTGCTGTCAGGCGCTGATATGTCTCGATACCAAAAAAAAAAATCTTAATTTAAGACCACATCTTTGAATGGCATATTCTGCAGATCTCTTGGGGTTTTTGAAGATGCCCTATCTATCTCTTGTATTTAGATAAGCAAATGTTGCTTGTCTCTTAACAACTTGATTACTGAGTAGCTTAGAGAATATCTGTGATAGACTGTCATAGTAGCTAACAAGGTGACATGCATGTATGACTAGGAGTTTGTTTTTCTTAACTATCCTAAACAGTTTTAGAGGGTTGGTATCAAGAGGCCAGAGCTTCACATTTCATTTTTAAGTATCTCTAGGTACGATACCATTAGGAAGCGTTACCTTTAATTTTGTATCAATATACAAAGATCTATTCAAATGTGGCTAAATATACTCTTAATTTTGTATCAATATACAAAGATCAATGCCTATGCAGCCCAATACAATCTTAATATTGCGTCCATATACAAGGGTCAATACCATTGTGGCCAACTATAATCTTAATTTTGTATCAATATACAAATATCAATACTGACGTAGACCAATACAATCTTATTTTTGCACAATAAGCAATGGTCAATACCACTTTAGCCAAATATACTACTAATTTTGTATCAATATACAAAGGTATAAGGGCATATTCAATAATCTGACCCTTCTTCTTGGTCCTTCCTGTGCTATGTCTATGTCTCAATTTTTCTCAAGTCCATGTATTCCTACATAGGAGATAAAGAAGGATACAGAAAAGGGAAAGAATGAATACCCTGGGTCTAACCTCCAAAACCCATTAAATCTTTCTTTCTTTCTTTCTTCTTCCTGAGCTCCATGAAAAGGGCAGGCTTGCTGCATGACAACTTCCACCATGATGCTTCTGCACTGATACCAGCCTGAAAGGAATGGGCTAAACCAGCTGTCAAT
The DNA here is from genome assembly GCA_907164525.1 of Lophiomys imhausi. NCBI lineage: Eukaryota > Metazoa > Chordata > Mammalia > Rodentia > Muridae > Lophiomys > Lophiomys imhausi. Next base: position 1,337,606 of record CAJQZJ010034221.1, on the reverse strand, counting down.
GAAACCCTTAGAACTCCCAGGCAAGAAATCCTTTCCTCCCTTCAGGTCCTTAAGTTGCTCTTCTTTGGTATTTTGTCACAGTAAGTGAAAGTGGACTAACAAAGACTGGGAAAGTTATTTCGGATACAATACAAATACAAACCATTTGATAGTGTGAACACTCATTTTCTTCTGAGATGATGAAGACCTCGAGCCATGTTAGCTCTTCTGATTCCTAGGAGAGCTGCCAACTTCTTTCAGAATGGTTCTAAATGAAAAGCACAGTGTTTGGTGTTAAGCATTTGGAGTTTTGTAGGTGTTTGTTATAGCAACTACAAAGAGATTTATATAAGAAGTGGAGTACTGCCACTTAAAATCTAAATTGTGTAAGGCTTTCTTGTCATGTTAGAGGCCAGGACAAGTTAACTTCCCTACTTAGCCTGCATCTCTGGGAGAGCAGTGGAAATGATGCACAGTGTTACTATAGGCTTTCTAAATACCAGCTGTATTTTTTTCTGGGTGTTACAAAAAAGAATTGGGCTCAGGAATAAACTAGCGGATTCACAAGCAAAAATTAAAGGGAAGATATGGAGTTTGGTTGGAAAGATGTCTTGAAATCTGAAACAAGAAAAGCTGAGTTTTAATAAAATTGTTGGTAGAATCCAATAACTGAGGGAGATGAGATTAAAGGTGTATCATTGACTTAGATGATTATCAACTAATTCTTGCTGGCTATTTACTGATAAGGAAGATTGCCTCATCCTCTGAGGTAAACTGTCAAGAAAGACATGAGTGTACAAAAGGCAGAGTTGACTTAGGAATTATATCTAACATGTAAAATTGAAGTACTTATGAGCTCATGGCAAATGCATTGGAAACTTATTAAGTTGCTGAGAGAATTGTATTACCAAAGAAGTGGTGAGCCCAGACTGAAGCTACTGTCTTAGTTACTTTACTATTTCTGTGATAAGACACAATGACCAAAACAATTTATACTAGAAACAGTTTATTTGGGGCTTATATCTCTGAGGGTGAGTCCACAGCCATCATGATAGGGAGTATGGCCACAGGAAGACAGGCATGGCACTGGAGAAGTAGCTGAGAGCTAATTGGGATTGGTGTGGGCTTTTGAATCTTCACAGCCCACATCCAGTGACATGCCTTCTTCAAGGCAAAATGTCCTAATTCTTCCCAAACTCTTCTACCAAATGGGGAGCAAGTATTTAAATATATGAACCCATGAGGACCATTCTCATTCAAGCCAACAAAGATACTTTTGATAACTGAAGTTTTAAGTAACCCTTGAGCCTTACAGCAGATGCCATCATTTCAGTCTTCCTTGATGTCACCTCTCAGGCCTACTTCACTTAAATCCTGATCTAATCATTTGATTTTAAGGAAACACAATAAGACAGTAATCTAAAATCCACTGGTTGAAATGCTTTAAAGCCCTTAAGGAAGCCATGCTCTGAAACATGCCCATAAGATACAACTAAGAATGATGATGTGTAACAAGGTCATTCAGGAGGCAGAGTCAGGTGCTATAAAAATAAGTAGACAGGTAGACTTTTCCAAAGAGAAGAATCGATCCCAACAAGATCTCCATGAATTAGGAAACTGCTTCCATCTGTCTCAAGATTCCAAAGAAATTGCAAAGGAACCTTATCTACTTATGACTCCTGTTCTTCTACACACACAAGAGCGTTTGTTATAGGTACTGTTCTCTCATCCCAGAGCCTTACAGGGAATGTGTGTGTGGGGACCAGAGTACCTAACTTTTAAGTTCAAGTACAATGAGAACTAGATTAGGCATAGCCAGCCTGGAGGAACGGACTGCATTTTGTTTATAGACACAGGACTCTAAATTTGCTACAGTGGCCAAGGAAGACTCCAGGAGGACTTCTGAAGGGGAATCATGGCAGCTGACAAGTGTTCATTTATCTCATCTCCTTTTCCTGTGTACAAAGTAAAACTATATTTGTAACACTCCTTGTATTTATTTAAGCCCATGGATGTGAGCAAAAATGATGTCTCCAACCATTTCTGCCACGCCTTCTTTTTCTTTGGCCGCAGAGGAAGCAATTTGTGAAAGATAGTGTGACAAAGATGGAAAGACCTTTAATTCCCAAGTCAGTACTTGGAGGAAACCTGCTCAGAGCATCTCTGGAAACTTTTAGTATTGTGATATGAACAAAATATAGACTTTTATTTTGTTAAGCCATTGGGATTTGGGGTTGTTTGTTGTAGTTCCTAGTATAACTCATGAAGACTCATAGACCAACATTTTTGCCTGAGAGTAATTCTCAATTGTATTCTGTAGTGTTACAAAACCCATCAGTGTGTGTGTGTGTGTGTGTGTGTGTGTGTGTGTGTGTGTGTGTGTGTGTGTGGTGGGGTGATCTGAGAACATCTATATTCATCAGTCAGAACCAGCCTTTATGTAATTTAGGCAATTTATTTTTCCTTTTCTGTTTATTACCAACATTTTCTTGTTTAATGTTCAAACTTGAGCTATTTATGATATTTTTACTCTATCTATACTTGTAGGGATATCCAGAAATGATGTGAGTTAGGTTGGACAGGCAAGTCCTGGAAGGAGATCCATAAATAAAGATACTTTTGGGTGAAGAATTCCTCACATTCACAGCTGGCTATCAGCTACTTCTCCCAAATATTCCTCCTAAAAAAAATTACCTACATTTTATTTACATTTTAACTGAAACTTTTGCAGGGCACCAAAAATTTCAAGACGATATATTTTAATTCTCTTCAGATTTTTTTTTTTTTTGGTATGGGCTCACTCATTATTTAAGACAGTCTGGCTTCAAACTTGTGATTCTCTTTCCTCAGTTTCCTAACTACCAGGGTTATTGTTGGACACCATCATGCTTGTCTTAATTTTTAAGTGATTATGCCAGAATGACTGAGGTTGAGTAATTTATAAAGTAAAGAATTATTTGGCCAGTGGTTCTAGAGACTAGGAAGCCCAAAGACATCTTGTTCTATCATCCTGTGATGCAAAGAAGGGTAAGAAAGCCATGAAAAACAAGTTGAACTCTCAGCCCCAGGCCTTTCTTAAGTTGACACTAGTCGATTTGTAAGGGGGAAGTCTTTATTAGCTAAGGACCTGCATTAGTCATTAATATCTTCCCATGTAGCTGCACTGGCAGGTAATAGTCCAACACACGATTTCTAGGGTGATGGGCACATTCAAAACATAGAGTTGATCTTTGGTTATATAGTCATATAAATTGAAATAAAAAGAAAACCTACTGTGATGAATTTGCTTACATTCTGAACCACCTCCTTCAACTCCTGTAAGTAGCTATTTTCACTACACTTTTATGGAAAATCAACCTTTAATGATGAAATATCAGGTATCACCCTTTGGTAGGTAACCAAAGTGTTTAGACTCAGTGTACTTTCTTCAAATGACCAACTATCAACTCTGAGAGTGTACTCTCTGCAAATGTCCACACTGCAAATGACCACCTATCATGCGATTTACAAAATGGCCCTGAAATTGAGAATAAACACCAAGAAACTATTTCAACTCTGCAGTCCTTAACCAACACAAACTCTCCTATCTTCATGCCATCATATTAATATGAACTAATTTTAAACTCTTTTGTTGTTGAGGTAAACACCCAAACATTAACTCACAGCAAATTTTAACTCACTGAGAAATTTGAATCTCTGTAACAAAGACTTCCATACTTATTTGATCCCTTCTCCTCAGGCACATTTCCTATGCTTCTGCTAGTATCCAAGAACAAACATGCTGTAGCGATCACATAGGTAATAATATCATGACCCACTGTGTATCCCTAGTGTGAATGCAATCAGCTGCACCAGACACCCTACACTTCTCTCCTATAGCTTTTCCGATTATGTTTCACTATGGCAACAACCCAGAAATTTAACCTTCTTTTTATTAAAAAAAATCAATTTGATTTAAATTATAAAACCCAGAATAAATTTAGTTTTGTGGATGCATTTGATATTATCTCTTCTTTAATTTTATTTCCTCTGGCCGTTTCACTCAAAATTGTAAATATGAAGCAATGAGGATGAAGCGCTGGGTGTTAAATAGTAAACATGTGTTTGGAATTGGTGGAAGGAGGTAGAGATCTCATTGTGGGGGGGAGTTGAATCTCTACAACAGCAGATGTAAAGATCAAAAAATGAAAATCATGGGTCCGAATACAGGGGAAATACTTTGAAGTTTAAGTGTTTTCTTACCAGAGGAAAGCAATTTCTCCAACTTTATTAACATAAAGTTGGGATGAATAAACCCTGGCTGTGGATGAACCCAGACTGAAGCATTGGAGAAAAGATGAACAGATGGAAGACGGGGCTGTTACTGTTTTACTTTCTCATTCTCTTTTAGTCTATGAGGAGAATACAAACACAAACACCAAAATCTGAGCTGGGAAGAACACTCGGGGCAAAGATTTCTGAGTAAAAGGACAAACAAGCCATTTTGAATCAATCATGGAGCACAGCTCTATAGGTATATAATCATTCAGTCAGCTTTTCTGGCATTAAAAGCCCTGTGGCAGGCCCTGGAAGTGGATAGTGACCACAAGAAGGGAAGGGTACCAAGGACGTGGAGGAGAGAGTGACTCAAGTCATACCAAAATGGAAAGGAGGCCACGGGGTGGAGGAGATGAGGAGGCACTGGGAAGCAACAACAGGAAAAAGTTGTTTGAAAAAAAAAATGCCCTGATGGAACCTAATATTTTGTATGCTAATAATAATGTAAAATCCATGTGATTCGCTATTTGCTAAGTATATCATGAGGACAGATTTATGAGATATTATCTTTTCCAGCAAATGAAAAATTCAAATACATTCATGATTTGCAATTTTAACTGAAATTTTAATAATTTTGTTATTCCTCCTTTTCATGAGTGTTTTACCCTACTGGGGATTTAACAAGATTTCCTGACCAAACATTGATTTTCCTGACCAAACATTGCTTGTCCATTGAGTTTTAAAGCCACAATATTATGTAGTTTTTTAGAATATTTTGCCTTTGTTTTAAAAAAGAGGTTCTATTTCCTCTGGCTTCTCATGAATGGCTGTTGGGATGGTTTCGCTTCTTCCTTTGCTGTATATGTGTCATGATGATCTCACTGAACAACATGTTGGACTCTGTGAATTTGCTTCCATATGGAATGAGTTAGCAGCTATTTAATTTCTAAAAATGTTTATGAAGTCTACAGCCCATTGTTATTTTTAGGGAGGCCTGCTCAGATATTTGCCAGACGGTCGTTTCAGGACCTTGAGTTCTCGTCTTCTTTCAAAACGCCTCCAGAAGACACAACACCTTCAAACTGCACTGAGTTTTGCAAAGATGAGTCCATTGGTCCATATTCTTTCCTTTACACTCAGTATTTTCCAATAGAATTTAGTTTGTATGTATCCATGTAACAAATGGATTTTTAAATTAAAATATTGATATGTAACCAACTTAGTTTTAGAATCAATGAGCAAATATATTCATGACTGACAACAACACACATAACATCTTAAGAATCATAAAAGGCTCTTAAAATATATATATATTTTAAAGCTGATTTAAATTTATCTGTTCTTGGTATGGACCTGAGCCATGGAGACAGTGCTATAGCTATGTTTGCAATCTCATGGTCATTAGATAGTTTAAATTTCTTTTTGGTCTGTTAACTCAGAGTTACCCATGTGTCAAGTTTTTTTTTTTTAATGTTTATTTATTACTTCAGGTTACATCTCCATCGCAGTGTCCTCTTTCCACCCCTCCCAGTCCCGCCCTCCCATCCTCTACCCCCTATCCCTTCCATCCCACTCCTCTGAACTGGAGTGTCCCTACATATCAGTCCCCTGCCCCAGTTCAGCAGTCCTATGAGGGCCAAGAGCCTCCTCATACACTGGGGTCCTACAAGGCAGCACCACTAGAGCAAATTGTCTCATTGACAGGAAATAAAGTCTATGTTCATGTTCCCTTTGGTGCATTGGTTGTAGTATAGTTATCCTGTACTATATGACTAAAATCCAATTATAAGTGAATAGATGCCATGTGCATCCTTCTGAGTCTGGGTTAGCTCACTCAGGATGAGCTTCTCTAGTTCCATCCATTTGGCTGCAAATTGCATGATTTCGTTGTTTCTGATGGCTGAGTAATATTCCATTGTGTAGATGTACCACAGTTTTTTTTTTTTTAAATCCATTCCTTGGTTGAGGGATATGTGTGTTGTTTCCAGTTTCTAGCTATTACAAATAAGGCTGCTATGAACAAAGATGAGGAAATGTCCTTGTGGTTTGGTGAGGAATTATTTGGATTATATACCCAGAAGTGGTCTGGCTGGGTCCTGAGGCAGAGCTATCCCAGGTTTTCTAAGATATCGCCAGACTGACCTCCATAGTGGTTGTACAAGCTTGTACTCCCACCAGCAATGGAGGAAGGTTCCCCTTTATTCACAACCTTGCCAGCATGTGCTGTCATTTGAGTTTTTGATCTTAGACATTCTGATAGGTGTGAGATGGATTCTCAGTCGTCTTGAGTTGCATTTCTCTGATGTAAGGCAAAAGACACTGTCATTCAAACAAAATGGCAACCAACAGATTGGGAAAAAAAATCTTCACCAACCCTACATCTGATAGAGGGCTAATATCCAAAATTTACAAAGAAATAAAAAAGTAAATGCCAAGAAACCAAATAATCCAATCAAAAAATGGGGAACAGAGCTAAACGAGAATTCAAGTTTTGTTTTTGTTTTTGTTTTTTTTGCTTTTAGTTGTCAGCCTCCACCACCCCACTGAAAGCGCCTGTGGGTGGACACTGAACACACACAAAAGCTGAGAGGTTTTAAATGTGAAAAGGAATCCTCATAGTTAGATTTAGTTTTTAAAACAAGGTTGCAAAAACCATTTCTTATTCTCAATGAAATATAAGCAAGGAAGATGAGAAAATACAGATGCTCCCACATCTGTTTCTGCCTATTTAGAAACCTGTGTCTCTCCTGAGTTGTTCTTGTTCGATAATATTCTTCTTATTACATGATTGCTTAGTCATAGCTGTAAGAGAGTATTGGAATTGAAAACATGCCCGTCTGCTGGCATTGATGCAGACTGGCATTGCTGTTGTGGGCGAAGCTTATATCCAGGTGGCAATTTAAAGTGAAACAATTATGGAAAAAGGAAACGTCATGAGAAAGGAAGTGGAAAAGAAAAATGATTTATGCAAGTGAGCACAAATTTGGTCCTGATAAGTTTACTTGTGAGGATTTTAATAAGATCACACACTGTACCTGTTTGAAAAACATCATGGGCAAAAGAGTCAAATGTAAGAACTTGCTTTCTTCCTAAACTAGCAGAGATTCACTGATGCTTTTTCCTCCATCTTTAAAACATTAATTTTAAAATAAAATGAATTTGTCAGTCTCAGAAACCAGTCGCTTTCTCTAGATGAAAAATAATTTTGTTTTGATTTATGCATTTAATATTTCACACTGGAAATGTAAAACTACAGCAGTTATTTTATAGTGACTGAGATCAGGAAATATAGGGGTAATTCATTATATTTATTATTTTTCTTTATAAAACTATAAATCAATGTTATTGAAAATTAAATGTATGGTCTACTGTGAGGGCATTTTTTGAGGTATAACAGTACTTTCCATGAGGCTTCGTAGGATCTGACAGAAATCTGAATTATTCATGAGTCTTGGATTTTTTTTCTTCAACCTAATCAAATTAATAAAACAATTTCAATTCTAAAAGCTATTAATACTCTGTGGATGTTAGCAACAAGCATGAATTTGTCTGCACTTTCTTTTTGAATTTTGTATACATCTGGGAGTCACCAAACTCAAAATAAATTGAATTAAAAAAAAGTGTAGCATTGTATAACGTCTCTGTTACCCTTGTTTGTGTAACATGGCAGTGTGATCATTTTTGTTCTTCTTTTATCATTGCATATGGAATGAAGATGATTACCTGTGTCTTTGGAAGGGCCTTTAAAACTCCTTTCTAAAGAAAAACAGTTTAGTGTAGCATTTTAGTTCTTAGGATTATTTACCATCCTATGTCTTGGATGCTTGAAGTCACCTGTAAAATGGAATTGTAGCATGTGATTAGACAAATATAAATGTCCATATAAGACAATTGAAAAACCATCAGAGTTACATCACTAGGATGGTTGATGATAAAAAAAAAATTCCTTAGTGTTGGTGAACTGAATTGACTTGAAAATTTTGGCTTGCTAGAGCAAGACAGAAATAAATTGTTACATATAACCCTCATTGTTTAACCCAGACACTAGCACAAACATTAGTATGTGGGAAAAATTATTTCAGGATGTAAACCCAAAGAGAAATTTTTATGTGGATTCTTGCATTAGGGATTTCCCCCCAGTAAACAGCACCTTCTCCTTTACCTCTGTCATACAGAAAGATTGTTTAGATTGACCCCTCAAGTCAGTCCTCTTTGATAGCTGACACTATGATATTAAAACATAATTCAGTGAAGACATTCCTAAGGGGAGGAACATAAAAAGTGTAAGTATCCCACTTGTTGAAGATCTCACTTAATAAAGGGAGAGAGCTGGGAGAGTTCGGAGAAGGAAGTGCTTTCAACTCCCCAGGGCTTCTCTGTCAAATTCCAGATGCTTCAAGCCAGCTTTTAGCAAGTGCTGGATCCCTGTCAACTTCAGGGTATGGCCCTGAACCGAGACCCAGAGACAAGAGTGAGGCAATTGATCTGAGGCCATGTTTTCACCCAGCCAGAAGGTACTGTGCTGGGAGATAAGGGCCTAGACTGTGCTCAGAATTTCTTGCTGTTTGCCTGGCCATTCAAGTTGTAGAGCATGCCTGTTTGGAGTCAACCAGAGCGGTGTTTATGCTGCCTGTGGAAGTGGAACTGCATTCTGATACTCCTGCCAAGAAAAGTTAGCTGCAAAACACATGTAACAGACCTAAATATATGGAAGGGTATTATTTCTAAATGTCCATTGAAATGTTAGAGGAGGCCTCCCAGATGTTACCAATTCTGATGGAAATGAGATCAAGTAAACCTTTTTGAATTTATGAACTGATGAGCCCAACACTTAAGACATTTATTTGTTTTATTGTCAGAGAAAATTCAACTGTTTAGTCGAAATAAGTAGGATGTTTGGCATTTCTGTTTGCCTAGCAGGAGAGAATACAGCTCGTTAATTGAAAGCCTTACCGGATTGTGTAGTTGAAGCAGTTTTAAAGTGGGGTTGGGATAAGCACTTGTGGAGGCCGATTTAGAATTGACCAGTGCTCACCATAGTGTCCATTCTGTCCACACATCCACTCAGTTCGTAGTGATAGAATTGTTCGGATTGTTCGTTCTACAGACCAAAGAGAGATGGGTGAAGGAGCAAACAGGGCGCTTGCACATGGAAACTGTTAGGTCATACTGGAGCAGGGTGGGCCCTTCCTCTAATGCAACTGGTGTCCTAATAAAGGGAATGAAAGGCACGAAGAAGGCAGGTGACCCCCAGAGTAGGAAATGGAGTCGAAGGTATCACAGAACCGAAGCAGGGATAAGCTAGTTGAACGACAGCAGTGCTAGAGATCAACTTGCAGTGTGGAGTTTCAAGGGCATGTGCAGGAGCTCACGGGGTGTATTTGAAAGTACAAGGAGTGTGCATTTGTAAACGCCGGCTCTCTGCAAAAGGCTCCGGTCTCCGTTCCAACGGAGGAGGTGCTAGGCAGAGAAGAAATGTATTGGAGGTAGTTTGGGGAAGGGGGGGCAGCACTCGTGGACCCTTTAAATATCCTAAGTGATTTATCAACTGCGTTTTCTTGGCTGCTGTCATTGGGTCCCACCCTAGGAGTTCCTCAGTTCTGTAAAATGTGTGAACTTCAAAGGGGATTTAGACTTCTACTAATTATTGCGAAAACCAAATGGTTACAGGTCTTTAAATCTTTATTGTTTTCTCTATGCCTAGTTTCAAAGTTTCTCCCTGAGACCTTGCATGTTTTCATAAAATAAATAATATATTCACATATTACATTCTGTATAATAATTATTGTAGTATATTCAGTATATTTATGCATACATACTGACAAATTTTTGAATGTGGAAATGAGATGGGGAGAGAGAATAAAAGAAGAGTATTATATTTAAAAAATAATATTATTAACTTCCTACATTTTTTTCAAATTACCACAAAGAAAATAGCTTCATTCAAGAGAACTTTATTCAAAAAAAAAAAAAAAAAAAAGAGAACTTTATTCTTTTGGGGTTCTGGAGACTGGAAGTCCATGATCAAGGTATTGGCAGAGCCACTCTCTCTCCAAACACTCCAGAAGACGACAGCCTTCCATGCCGATGAGAGCTTCTCATTGCCATGGGAGAACATACCTTGTTTTGGGGGGGATTTATCCCCAACCTCTGTCTCTGCCTCCACATGGTCACCTTTTCCTTTCCTTTCCTCCTTTCTGTAAGGACACCAGGAACACTGAACAAAAGCGCCTCCCACCTGGTGTGCTCATTCATTTGTTTCTAAGTTTTAATTAGTTCTTTGAGAGTGTTGCATACCGTGCTTGGAAGATGTTCGCCTTCCACCTCCAGGTCTTTTCACTCACCTATGCTTCCTTTCCACAGTCACCTAGCTTTATTTCCATGTTTATTCCAGAAAGCCCAATTTCTGCCTCTGTAAACCTAACTAGCTAGGTCTGTACACATCTTATTTCAGATAAAGTCACATTCCGAGGCACTGGGGTTTAAGATGTGTGTGTGTGTGTGTGTGTGTGTGTGTGTGTGTGTGTGTGTGTGTGTGT
>CAJQZJ010034221.1:1314291-1326821 GCA_907164525.1 Lophiomys imhausi | reverse complement strand
CCATCCTCTTCCCTTCTTTTTTTTTTTTTTTAGTTTAAGGTATTTCTCCCCGCCCCCAACAGCTCTCCCTTTCAGTCCAAAAAATCTTTCTTTTTCTTATAACTATAAATACAATACAAAATAACAGAAATAAATAGGCCACAATTATAAGAGTTATATGGCTTAGCATACATTCCCAATGTCCAGTCCATATGTATTTGGCACCTGACTTTAACATTCTACTATCGAACCAATCATTTTTATGTTGAAACCCACTAGCTGGATTCAGCAGGACTCTTCTGGCATTTTACAATTAGCAAAGGGAGGAATAAGTTACTGAAAGTTACTGATGTGCACAATGGAGGAAAGAGTAACCAGATGGTCACATGGTGTTTGTGTTCCCAAAGATTTCAGCTTTAGAGACTAAGATTCTAAGAGATACTCAATGCACACTTATTTTATTAGTCTAATTGAATTTAAGAGTTAATAATAATTTCATTACTCAGAAGTACCATATATTTATTCACTTACTTTTTTTTTGAGACAGTCTTGCTATGTAATCCAAAATGACTCAAACTCTCTCTCCTCTTTTCTATACCTGTTGAGTGCTATGGTTGAAGGCAGGTGCCACCATGTCTGGACCAGAAATTCTATTAACATATAAAGACTTGTGTAATTAGGACATTTTTTTTCTGTTCATGGGATGAAACCAACCAAAACCAGTATATATGAGGAGGCATGAAGCAATTACTTTACTTGGGCCACTGGTTTTTCTTGTCTCCATGCTTGCCTGTTTTCTGTTCCAGCCTTTCTCAGTCCTGGAGGAGCAGAAGAGCTGCCATGGCTCCAAGTCTTCATCATCTCAGAAGAAAGTGAGTGTTCACACTATCAAATCCAGCGCCCCCTATGGACCCACACTGCACTGAGTTTGCAGTTTTATTAACATTCTACCCTTAAAGCAACTCTAGTGGTTCAGTGAAGACTTACCTTGAATCCTATGGTAATTAGTTGAGAGTGCTTTAGAGTCTGAGACTCAGGGAGGGTAGAAGACCAAACATAGTCTGAGGATGTTCCTTGAAAAACGAAGACTGGACAACCACTAAAAACCTGCTGAGATCTAATGCATCTTCATAATTGCCTGAAATATCTTGGGTATGATTCTGTGCTACACTAATCATGTGAAAGCTGTTTGAGCTGGATACATAGGCTTCAGTGAGTTCTGGCAGATGGTGATTTGAGCAACAATGGATATATTCTGGTAATTTTCAGGAGTCTAGGGGTTACCTTGTGCTTGTTTGGATGAAGCTGACATTGGGGGTATAGGCACCTTTGTTCTTTTCCATTTCACAACATGTAGTCAGCTACCTAAATAACTAAGAGGAGAATTTAGATTATCCTCTATGAAGGCTTCATATCTAACGAGCAACTTTGTCAGTGGATTTTTTTATATCTCTGTGATAGATTCATATGTTGAAAATCTATTTTAATTAGTCTAGAATTTTAAAATGACTTTTATCTTTAACATATTCTTATTAAATTTTTTTGTCATAGTGCAAAAATAATTTGAGGCATATATTATCCTGCGACTCTGCTCCCAGCTGAGAAGCTATTGACAGTCAGTAGCTGATAGGGAAGGAAGAGTAAAATTTTATTTGATAGGTTGCTCAGGGCCAATAGACAACTCCATACCACTGTGCATATGAGCAGCACTATCTGGATTAAATAGTTATAAAATTTCAAAGAGGACATGACTCCAGTCAGGAAACAGGCAGGCTCACTGTAGATCTTCACTTCTCTCTTCTCTACTCCAAATCTAGTCCAGCAGTCTCATTCCCAATTCTGCAGCACATTACCTATTGCAGACCCCCTTTCCACTTTTCTCCCATCTCAGTGTATTCCACAGAAGTTCCCCTCCTAACCTCCCTCCCAAAACCGTTGCTTTGTCCTAGCCCCTAACTCCAGTAGGCATTTTCTTTCCTGGGAGCCCACAGATCACTCAGGCCAGCTAAGCAGGTAGGCTAACTATAGCTCATCACCTCTTCCTCCATTCCTTGAAGTCTAATTCCACAGTGTCATCCTTAGCTCTGAAACAGACCACATACCTTGACCTCTCCTCACTCTCTGGCCCCATTCCCAATGGACTAGGCAGCTCATGGTGGGACAGCCTGCTTTCCTCCCTCCTGTGGAGGCTCTCACTATCCTTCATAGCCCATCCTCATTCTTAAATGTCAGCTCCCAATACCTAGAAACATATTTTACCTGGAATGCCCAGTGGTTACATCTAGCAGGATACCAGAAGAGTTTCCTACTAGGCAACACACAGCCACCACAGAGAGGACAACAGAAATCAAGGAACAAAACACCCACTCAACAAATATAAGACCAGATATCAGCTAGAATTACAATCTTCTTAAATGCAGATGGCCAGAAACCAGCATAAAAACATAATCAATAATAGCCAGAACAATACATCTTCACTGGAGTCCAGAAACTCTACCATAGTAAGCCCTGAGTATTGGAGCACAACTGAAACACAAGAAGAAGACCTTAAAACAGCCTTTAGGCACCTGATAGAAATCCTTAAGGAGGAAAAGAATACACCCCATAAAGAAATCTAAGAAAACACAAAGTAACGGTAGAAGGAAATGAATAATCCAGTTCAAGACCTGAAAGTAGAAATATAATTGATAAAGAAAACCCAAACTGAGGGAAATCTGGAAATGAAAAATTTAGGAACTTGAATAGGAACTTCAGAGGCAATTTTTCACTAACAGAGTACAGGAGCTGGAAAAGAGAAGGTCAGACATGAAAATATTAAATCTAAAAATCTCCTGTGTACAAAACATCCAAGAAATCTGGGACAGTATGAAAATACCAAATAATAGACCTATAGGTACCAAGAAAGGTGAAGAAACCCAGGCACAGAAGATATTTCCAACAAAATCATGGAAAATTTCCCTAACCCAAAGAAGGAGATGACTATCAAAATACAAGAAGCATATGGAATACCAAATAGGCTGGACCAGAAGAGAAAGTCCCCTCAGCAAATAATAATCAAAATAATAAACATACAGAATAGAGAGAACATTAAAAGCTAAAAGGAAAAAAACATATAAACACAGATGTATTAGAATAACATCTGACTTCTCAATGGAGGTTCTAAAAGGCTTCTAAAAGACTGACCTGGACAGATGTTCTACAAATCCTAAGAGACCACAGATGCCAGCCCAGATTATTATACCCAGAAAAACTTTCAGTCACAATAAATGGAGAAAATAAGACATTCTATGATAAAGCCAAATATAAGCAATGTCTGTCTACAAATGCAGGCCTACAGAGGGATATAGAGGAAAACTCCAACCTAAAGAGGTTAGCTATACTGAAGAAAACACAAGGAATAAATTATCCCAGACCAGAAAATCGAAACAGGAAACACACATACACAACACACACACACACACACACACACACACACACACCCCACAACAGCAAAATAACAAGAATCAACAAACACTGCTTTACTCTCTCAATGTTAATGGTCTCAATCCTCCAATAAAAAGACAGAATAACAAATGGATGCAAAAAACAGAAACAAAAACAGAATCCACTCTTCTGCTGCATCAAAAAAAAAAAAAAAATCAAACCTTAATATCAACTATTTACCTCAGAGTAAAAGGTTGGAAAAAGATATTCCTAGCAAATGGACCTAAGAAGAAAACTAGTATAGCCATGTAAATATCTAAAAAATTAGATTTCAAACCAAAGCTAATCAAAAGATATGGGGAAGGTCACTACATGCTCATCAAAGGAAAGATCCATCAGGAAGACATTTCATTTCTTAACATCTATTCCCCCCAAAAGGGTACTCACTTTTGTATAAGAAACATTACTACAGTTTAAATCACATACTGACCCTCACACACTGAGAGTGGGAGACTTCAGTACCTCAACTGTCTTCCTTAAGGTTTCTATTGCTGTGAAGAGACACCATGACCATAGCAACTCTTCTATTTTTTAAAAATAGTTATTTATTTATTATGTATACACTCTTCTGTCTGCAGGCATGCTTTCAGGCCAGAAGAGGCACCAGATTTCATTATGGATGGTTGGAAGCCAGCATGTGGTTGCTGGGAATTGAACTCAGGACCTCTGGAAGAGCAGTCAGTGCTCTTAACCACTGAGCCATTTCTCCAGCCCCCATAACAACTCTTATAAAGAAAAACATTTAATTGGGGATGGCTTGCAGTTCAGAGGTTTAGTCTATTATTATTATGGTGGGAAGCATGGTGGCATGCATACAGACATGGTGCTGGAGAAGGTGCTGAGAGTTCTACATCTCGATCCTCAGGCATCAGGAAGTTAGTGAGACACACTTCCTCCATAGACACACTTCCAAGAGGTCATACCTACTCCAACAAGTCCACACTTCCTAATAGCGTCACTCCTTATAGGTTCTATGGTGGCTATCCTTATTCAAACCTTACCCACTCTCACCAAAGGACAGGTCACCCAGAAAAAAACTAAACAGAGAACTGATGGAGCTAACAGATGTTATAAACCAAAAGAACCTAACAGATATTTACAGAATAGTTCACCCAAACACAAAAGAATATACCTTCTTCTCTGCACCTCATGGAAATTTCTTCAAAATTGATCACACACACAAACACAAAGAAAAATCTCAACAAATACAAAAAAGGTGAAAGAACTGCTTGCATTCTACCAGACAACAATAGATTAAAGCTGGATGTCAACAACATTAGAAATAGCAGAAAGCTTATAAACACATGGAAACTGAAAAACTCTCTACTGAATGAAAAATGGATCAACACATAAAGAAAGAAAAAAAATTAAAGATTTTCTAGAATAAAAATGAATACATAGAATATCTAAACATATGAAGCAAAATGAAAGAAGTACTAAGAAGAAAGTTCATAGAACTAAGTACCTACATTAAAAAAAAACACTGGAGAAATCTCATTCTAGCACACCTGAAAACTCAAAAAGAAGTAAACACACCCAAGAGGAATAGACAGCAAGAAATAATCAAATTCAAGGCTGAAATCAATAAAACAGAAACAAAGAGAATAATACAAAAACTCAATGAAACAAAAACAATGATTTCTTTGAGAAAATCAACAAGATAGACAAACTCTTATCTAAACTAACTAAATGACACAGAGAGAATATCCAAACTAACAAAATCAGAAACAAAAGGGGACATAACAACAGACACCAAGGAAATCCAGAGAATCATAAGGACATATTTTAAAAATCTGTATTCCAACAAATTGAAAAATCTAAAGAAATGAATAATTTTCTCAATAGATACCACTTACCAAAAATTAAATCAAGATCAGATAAACAATTTAAATAGACCTATAATCCCTAGTGAAATACAAGCAGTCATGAAAGGTCTCCCCGCCCCCCAAAAAAGTCCAGAGCCAGATGGTTTTAGGGTTGAATTCTATCAGACTTTTGAAGAGTTAACACCAATACTCCTCAAATTATTCCACAACATAGAAATAGAAGGAACACTGCTCGGTTCATTTTATGAGGCCACAGTTATCCTGATACCCAAGCCGCATGAAAAGGAATAACAGACAAATTCCTCTTATGAATGTGGATACACGGTAAATCAGTAAATGTAACCCACCATATAGACAAACTGAAAGAAAAAAGACACATGATCATCTCATTAGATGCAGAAAAGACCTTTGACAAAATCCAATACAATACCCTTCATGATTAAAGTCCTGTAGAAATTATGGATACAAGAGAAATAGCTCAAGATACTGAGGGCACTTTACAGAAAGCATATAGCCGGTATCAACTGAAATGGAGAGAAACATAAATTAATTCCACTGAAGTCAGGAACAAGACAAGGGTGTTCTCTTTCTCGCCATACCTATTCAATTTATAATTTCAAGTCTTAGCTATAGCAATAAGACAAGTGAAGGAGATCAATGGGATACAAACTGGAAAGAAAGAAGTAAAAATATTTTTATCTGCTAATAATATGATAGTGTACATAGGTGACTCTTGAAACCCCAATGGGGAATTTTTACAACTGACAAACATTTTCAACAAAGTAGCTGGATGCAAAATTAATTCACAAAAAAATCAGTAGTATTCCAACATACTAATGACAATGGACTGAGAAAGAAATTGGGGATATAGCACCTTTCACAATAGCCTCAAATAATATAAAATATCTTGTGGTAACTATAATCAAGCAAGTGAAAGGCTTGTATGATAAAAACTTTAAGATGTTACAAAAAGAAATTGAAGAAAATATTAGAAGATGGAGAGATTTTCCGCACGTATGGATCAATAGGATTAACATAGTGAAAATGGCCATTCTACCAAAAGTAGTCTAAAGATTCAATGTAATCTCCACCAAAGTTCCAAAATTATTATTCACAAGTCTTGAAAGGACAATGTTTAGTTTCAAATGGACACACAAAAAACCTAGAAGAGCTAAAACCATCCTGAATAATCAAAGAACTAATGGAGGTATCATCATCTTTGATTTCAGGTTATACTACATCGTCATAGTAATAAAACCAGCATGATATTGACACAAAAACAGACACACTGATCAATGGAACTTTTTGAAGACACAGATATAAATGCAAACACCTAATGTCTTAGTATTCTCCTGTTGTGAAGAGACCCTGTGACCACGGCAACTCATCAAAGAAAGCATTTAATTGGAGTTTGCTTACAATTCCAGCGTTCAGGCATCATGGTGCAAAGCATGGCAGGGAACATGATGATGCGCAGGCAGACGTGCCAGCTGAGAGCTCTCTCCCAGGAAGAGAGAGATACTTGACCTGGCACATGAAATCCCAAAGTAGGTACTGGGAATTGAATCTGGGTCCTCTGGAAGAGCAGTCAGTATTTTTTTTTTAATTCTTTCATACAATACATCCTGATTGCAGCCTCCCTTCTCTCCATTCCCCCAGATTCCCTCGCCTCCCCTCTTCCCCAGATCCACTGCTCCTCTGTTTTCCTTCAGAAAAGAGCATGCTTCTCAGTGATATCACTGAACATGGCATAACAAGGTGCAATAAGACTAGACATAACTCCTCATATCAAGACTGGACGAGGCAATCCAGGAGGAGGAAAAGGGTCCCAAGAGCAGGCAAGGGTAAGCAGTCAGTATATTTTACCTCTCAGTTATATCTCCAGCCCCTTTAATAGCAATAAAAATAAGTATAACTAGAAATGCACTTATATAATATGCTAAATCTGACACAACATTCTAAAAACAAACGATTTTATTTTCTTGTTTTTCTTTTTTTTCCTCTGACCTCCAAACATACATTTAATAATAATGATGATGATGATAATAATAATAATAAATTGTTATTTTATCTTAAAAAGAAGCAGTCCAGAAAAATCTTCACTTACACCAGACCCAGGGATTCTCCTTCGTTCTTCCCTGTTTTTTTTTTAATAATTTATTTTTTATTTCTTCAAGTTACATCTCAGTCACAATCCCCTCCCTACTCCCCACTCCAGTCCCACCCTTCCACCCTCCTCCCCCTCAACCCCCCATCCTCTTCCCTTCTTTTTTTTTTTTTTTAGTTTAAGGTATTTCTTTTTTCCCCCCAACAGCTCTCCCTTTCAGTCCAAAAAATGGTTCTTTTTCTTATAACTACAAATACAATACAAAACAACAGAAATAAATAGGCCACAATTATAAGAGTTATATGGCTTAGCATACATTCCCAATGTCCAGTCCATATGTATTTGGCACCTGACTTTAACATTCTACTATCTAGCCATCTCCATGTGTTTAAAGTTCTATATCTAACTCAGCTTTCATACTAACTTGCCTCATAATTTTAAAAATATCTTTAAATAAAAATATATTTTTAAAATTGTGAAAATTAGGCCAATGTAATGATTTTTTTTCTGTTTACAAATTTTCACCACATTTTGAATCCCTGTATCTGCATGTTCATACGTCTGTGTGTCCCTGTGTGTGTGTATATGTATGTATGTGTGTCCATGTGTATGTGTATGTATGTGTGTGCATGTGTGTACATGTGTATGTATGTGTGTATATGTGTGTATGTGTGTGTATGTATTTGTGTTCATGTGTATGTATATGAATATGTGTATGTGTGTATGTATGTGTGTATATGTGTGTCTGGGTGTATGTATGTGTATGTGTGTTGTGTGTGTATATCTATTTATATGTATGTATGTGTGTATATGTGTATGTATGTATATGTGTATATATGTGTGTATATGTATGTGTGTATGTGTGTGTATGTGTATGTGTGTATGTATGTGTGTATGTGTGTGTATATCTGCATGTATGTGTGTGTATCTGTATGTATGTGTGTGTATCTGTATGTATGTGTGTATGAATATGTGTGTCTGTGTTTATGTGTGTGTGTGTGTATGTGTGTGTGTTCATGTGGCTGTGTAACTGTATATGTGTAGAGGTCAGAAGATAAGTGTCTGTAGTCAAATTTCTCCTTTCAGTTTGTGGGTAGGTAATATTGGCAGCCAGTGCTTTTACCCGCTAAACCATTAGTTCTTTCTGGAAAGAAAAGAATCACCATCAACATGGAGGGAGATCCCCCCCCAAAAAGACTAAAGTAATTAGAGTTAGATACTACAATGATGTTGGGAGGTAAAAATGTGTTCAAGTTACCATGAGAATTGTCTGAAAACATCACAACTTTACTTGCTGTTTTATAGATTTTAATGGTTTATTGTATTTTGTATATTTATTTGTAAGCATTATAATCAATTAAGGCCAATTGAAAAGTTACATGGTTAAAAGATTTAAGAAAACTGATATCTTATTATGTTTACTAAAAATTTGGTTACTAATAATTCAGATAGGGTGTGGTATTCATCATTTCTCCTTGAGATAAACATGTGGTTCTTATATGCTCTCGAAGGTAGATGTTGCATTGCTCTGTGCTGAAGAATAATAGCCACGAGTGTCTGTAATACAATGCCCCTGTTACTAGGCTGTTGGCCAATCATCCAGCATTCACTGGCAAGCTTCCCACTATTGTGCTATAATTTGGTGTCTGCACTAGGACAACAGTCTGGTTCACAGCTCACCAGATTGAGGTGGGTGGTGCTTTACTAACAGAACTGGTCTGGCCCAGCCAACTATTCTAGCAAGAATGTATTATGAGAATCAGTCTCTTCTCTCTCAGGGAGGAGCGTGTTCCAGCCATGTTATCGATTGTTCTTGCATAAACAGCCCCAGTATTAGGGGAACTGACACACATTATGTGAACTCAACTGGTCCTGTTTCTCCTCTGCGCCCAGTCAGAAGCCTGATTGTTGAGTTACAGAGGGTCTGGAAGAAAGGGCAACAGAAGATAGTAAAATATCCCTATGGCTAGAGGAAGTGCTTAAGTGTCTACTTCTGGATAAGCTCCTATTTTGAGGAGCCTTCTGTGCCAACATGCCTTGACTATTGTGGTCCTTGCCTAGACTCCTGGAGCTCTTCATGATATACCAATACAAGGTCTAAACCTAGGAACAGAGGACCCAATACTGTTGTATCTGTTCTGATTGCCCAGTTGCTGTGTGCTGATAGTTCTGAATCTATATAATTTCCTCCAAACTATTCTGAACCTTCATGAGATGAAGACCAAAAATTTAAAAACAACAACAACAACAACAACAAAAAAAACAAAATAGTAAATAGAAATGATCGAATAGAGTACCACATCCTCAGTGTGAAATCAAGTGACCTTCAAGTGAAGTCAGGTCCCCATGCATCCGGGAGGAGAGGGTCATTACTGCATGTAAAGCCGTTTGTCCTTCCTGTACTACTCCCGCCTCCACATTTGGAATTGGTTCTGTTTACAATTCTTCATAGGGCTCAGAGCATTGCTCTACAGTTCCATGGTGGAACATCTCTGCTAATGAGCATATGCCGGAAACGTGTGGGTGGACTGATAACAGTCCACCCACTTTTTAGCTTATTTCAGATGATGCAAACATGAGAAAATGAAAATTAATTAAGGAACAAATTAAGAAAAGTGCCAAGTATCCTAAATTAGGGACTTCTATTTATCTACTACCCCTTCACTTAGAATCTTTTATAAGCATAAATTGTGTCTTTATTAATTTAAAGTGGCTCCCCATTGCTCTGGAAATAAGTCCTCTCCTGTTGTTATGACCTACATTGTTCTCCACAACCTGGCAGGGATCAGATCACAGAACAGACCAGTGTTGTCTCCAGCCTGACCTCAGATTGGTCTTGGCCTCTCAGTCTGTGGGGCTTGCCCCGATGTGCTCAGCAGTTTCCTTACTTCATGAGCTTTTATACACACTGGTCCCACTGTTGCAAACACACCCCCATTCCCTCCATCATCCATTGTTATTCCATCATTCATCTCTCTAGAGAAGTTCTTGATGGTCCCACATGTGTTATTCTTACAGGCATTGCTTGATCTGTGCTTCTAGTCACTATTTGAAACTATGAATTCTTTTGATTGTTTTGCTTACTCAAAATGAATGTTATGGAAGATGCAGACTTGTGCTGACTGTCTGCATTATAGCTCAGAAGGCAGAAGTAACATGGGGTATAAGAGTATGTAGAGCTGTAGTTAAAACACAGGCTTTTGGTCTCAACGACTGAAGAACTTAGTCCTGACCTGTGGGAGCAACTGCCCAAGCTGTGTGGCACTTGTGAGTGTTAAAAGAAAGAAAATATGTAAAATTAACTTAGAATAGAGCTTGCTACATAAGAAACATTATGTAAATGTTTAGCATTTTCATTTTTAATTTTGGAACCTAGAATACAAGATACTAGGCTTTGCTGCTTTGATGATTTACCAGTCTTTATTTTGTAGAGTATTATCCTGCTTGCTGTTGGCACTCAGAATTTGAGTTAGCCTGCTTAAATCGAATATTAAGTGTAAGAAATGTGCTACCATTTGTTCATTTTTGATAGCATTCTTTCTTCTTAAACCTGACTAGGCTTTAGAAATCTGTCTCAAACTAGGATTGAATGATACTAACACCAACCAAATAGGCATGCAAGGAAGTCCCATTACCACCCTCAGATCAAGAGACTGTATTGAGTTTCTTTGCTCATCTGGAAACTCACCTGCCCCTACTTGCTATCGGCCACTTAGAGGTGTTGGGATGATGGAAACCAGGAAAGCTATTTCTGATTCCTTCTGGTATTCTGGGACTTGGTTTTATCTCTAGGCATGAGGTGTGTTCAGATCGCAGATAAGAAGACTCTAAGAAATTATTAAATCTCACTGCTTTAATTAAATGTTCCTCACCTAGCTAATAGCAGCAGAAGAGGTGCGAACTTGAATCCACTCTTCACTTCTTAGGTGTTAACATTGCCTGAATATGAAAATTAAGTACTAGTGGATTTTCTCACTTAAAAAAATAAAATAGAACAAATTAAAGGATGAGGAATTTCAGAGACACCGGCCAAGACTATTAGAAATACAAGAGAGAGAGAGAGAGAGAGCTATAATTATGTGAAAAATCTTAATTTATAATTTAGAAGGTTTTTCATTTACAGTGTTGAATTCTCAGTCACATTGATTCTTCTTTCTAACTCAGATATCATTTAAATTGGTTGTCAGAGCTTTGTATTAATGAGATCGTAGTCAGGGATCAGTTCCTTTTCTTGCTGGCCAAGTGTGGTAACCCATCAGAGACAAGCTCCTCTGTGATTCCGCCTCTGCCTCATGGCAAACACTGTTTTCAAGGTTGGGGGCTCACTCAATAGATATTTAATATTGAACCTAGTGTGTGTATGAAGTATAAGAAACATCATCAGATTAGATCAACTATGTGGATTATACCACACACAAGGACACTTAAAATATGAGAAAATATATTTGTCTCAGAATTGAGGAAATATAGTTTGTGATGTATCCCATTATCTGAAAGGGGAAAACAAAACAAAACAAAACAAAAATCCAAGAAGGTTAAAATCTGCACTTTTAATAGGCTTCTTTACAAATATGTACTGAGACATAATTGACAAATAAATGTTGAAAATAGATAAGTACATGGTGTGAAGCTTTAATATATGTATTAATTTTAATTTATACATTCTAATTCTAATTTTAGCTAATTAAAATACCTTATATGCTTATCATTTTTTTTACATGATGAGAAAACTTAAGCTCTATTCCTGGCAAATTTCAAACACATGTAACATTATTGACCAGAGTTGTCAGGCTGAGCACGAGGTCTCCAGAGTTTACCCAACTCATGTATCTAAATTTTCATACTCTCCAGCCAACATGACTTCAGTCTTGCTACACCCCTCTTACATGGAAATCACCACTGTATTTTATGTTTCTATGACTGCAACATTTTTAGATTCCATACATAAGTGAGAACAGGCAGTATTCATTTGGCCTACTTTGCATAGTGCAATGTTCAGGTTCATTCATGATGTTGCAAATGATGGAATTTCCTTCCTTTGGAAGGTAACTGTGCTCATCACCATACAGCCAATGTATCATGAATTTCCTTCTTTTAAAAGGCCAAATAACACTCCAGTGTGTGTGTGTGTGTGT
>CAJQZJ010034221.1:1261271-1314281 GCA_907164525.1 Lophiomys imhausi | reverse complement strand
GTGTGTGTGTGTGTGTGTATGCATGTGCATGCTTGCATGTGTCTTTATGTATGCATTTTATATAATGTTTCTTTATATATCTATAAATAGACATTAATTTAATATATTAGCCACTGTGCATGATACTATACTGCACAATGGATTGAAGGTAACTCTTTGAGATACTGGTTTCATTTCTTTGAATATATATCAAGAAGTAGAGTCAAAACGATCAGAAGTTAAAGGCCATCACTGGCTATGTAAAAAATTTGAAGCTAGCCTGGAATATAGGAGATCCTGCCTCAAAAAAAAAAAAGGGTTTCAGAGAGATATGATAGTGTTACTTTTCATTTTTGAGACATTTCCATAGCATTTTTCATAATGGTTCTACAAATACATCCTCACCAACATTGTACAAGTTCCTTTTAGCTTTGTCCTTACCTGTGATTGTTGTCTTTTGTCTTCTGGGTAATACCCGTTCTCTCAAGTGTGAAGTGATTTCCCATAGTTTTGATATGCATTTGTTTAAAACTGGTACCACAGAGTACTGTTTCATCTTCAATACACATTTTGTTAGATATAAATCCCTTTGGATGCATATTGTAGTATTTGCACCAAGCACTAAAATAATAAACTTGTCTGTATATTTATATTATGTTTACATATTATATTTGGTATATATACATCTATTCATTTCACATTTCATATTTATGTTATTTTATTTGTTACTTTTGGTATATTTATTTAATAGATATCTACTGAGCACCAAGTACTGTGCAGGTATGGGAAAATATTAATATGCCAACAGTATGAAGGTACAAAAGTCCCTGTTTTCATGTACCAGGAAGAAAAAAATAGTCAATGAATTAGAATAAATTAGGTCAACGAATGAGAAAAAAGTAAGCACTTTATAAGAACTAAATAGGATAATCAATTAATGTATTCCTGGGAAGAGGAGTAACATAGTCTATTTTGATGTTGATTGGGGAACCTCTTGGAGAAAAAAGTTAAGACCTATTGATTGCATTAGCAAGTGACAGGAAGCAGTGGGCCAGAACCTTTCAGACTGAAGGAACAGAGCAGGTGTTTTGAGATAGAAAGGAAACTGGCACAGTTAATCAAAAAGTACAATAGCAACTGAAGACAAAGTGTCTGGGGTTGGAGAGTAAAGAAGATGTGATATGATGTGACATAAGCCCTGGAGGAGAAATGGTAGGAAAAAATAGCCTGTGAGCTCTGGTAGGGAGCCTGTATTTCATTGCATGATCAGTAGGAAGCATTAGGATCTAAGTGCAATCATAATGTGTTTTGCTTTACATTAAAACATTTTTGTCCTTTGATGGTTATGTGTCCTGAAAGGGGCTGGAGTGGAGGTGGGAACACCATTCAGGAGGTTATTGTAGGACATAACAGATGGAATCTGACAAGGATGAGGACAATGATGATGGATAGCAATGGTAGTTTTGGGGTACATTTTGGAGACAGGTGACCGACCTTGGTGATGGATTATTTTTGGAGTTGAGAAGTAATGAATCAAATACAGGTTTGACCTGATCAATAAAGTAAACCATGACATTAATATCTAAGATTGGATAAAAATCACCATTGGCAGAGGGGACAAAAAGTCAAGATTCACATTTTGAGTGTGACAGCTTTGAGAAAAGCATATGGCATATCTTAACAGAGACTGTGGTAGCAGTAAAAACAAGGACACTGATGATGTGAAAATGTTGGTTGATGTCACTTTTAAAAATGTGAGAAACCAAAGACACTCAGGTTATAATGACTTAGAACTATCTCTCAAGCTGATTCTAGAAAAACATGTCTGGTCTCTTAATTCTTATCTTTAACCAGAGATACACTATCCACTGTAGTTTAATTTGGAGCATAATTCTGTAGTGATAGAGCAGGATGTAGTAAAACACATTTTAATGATGTATTTTAGGAATCATTAATAGCATAGAAGTACAAAATCATAGAGAGAAAGTTTCCTCTTTGCAATTGGAGCTGGTGTGTGCAGACCAAATCCAAAATAGATATAGAATGATGAACTCAAATTAAAATGAATCCTATGCTGGAAAACATTCAGAAGAGTATGACATAGAGAAAATAAGTTATTTCTAAAACATTTTAGGCTGTAATCTAGACAGAATATATCTTATTATTTGGAGTTCTTATGTGTATTTTATGTTTTGTTGGCATATAACTAGCTTTAGACTTACCTAGAAATAATAACCACAAGGGTCAGAAACTTGGTCTTGTTTATAATACCAAGTGTATGAAGTATTCCAGCTTATGCAATTGGGGCTTTTATTTATACAGTGCTATAAATTCACAGAAAGCTTTATAATAGATTGTATCATGCCAAAATTGAAAAGGAAGCCAAGTATAATTTGGATTCCATGGGAAGCAAACCCTGGAACTAGATTTGTGTGAAGCCTGTTTATTAGGAGTAAGTTTAGGAATGACACTTTTAATGGGCAACAGGAACTCAGGCTGTACAAGGGGAGAAAATAAACTGTGTATAGTTGTAATAGAGCAGTCAGTCCCTCTGCTGCCCTCCAATGGGGGTGGCATTTCTGAGATGTCTTGAACTGTGGCAAGGAACTCATGTGTAAAAAAATTTTTTAAACCCTTAGTGACTAGTGATTTAATATGGGTGTAACCTTGGACAAACTGGCTTCTTGGAACTGAGGGTAGTCCTTGGGGAAGGACTGTGTTGTGGGCCTGCCATTAGACAACACACCCAGCAGTTCAGAAACGAGGTGCAGTATAAATCTGCTTCTCATATATATTAAATTTAGACTTTTGAGAATGTCTCCCCTAGATTTCCAATTGCTAAAGTGTTGTCTGTAGGGTGAGTTACAGGTCTGCTCACAGTCCTTGCTCTTAGAGAAGCAACTGGTATTCCTTACCTCCCTACTTTCTTTTTTTTTTTTTTAATAATTTATTTTTTATTTCTTCAAGTTACATCTCAATCACAATCCCCTCCCTACTCCCCCCTCCAGTCCCACCCTTCCACCCTCCTCCCCCTCAGCCCCACCACCCTCTTCCCTTCTTCTTTTTTTTTTTTTTTTTTTTAGTTTAAGGTATTTATTTTTCCCCCCAAACAGCTCTCCCTTTCAGTCCAAATAATGGTTCTTTTTCTTATAACTATAAATACAATACAAAACAACAGAAATAAATAGGCCACGATTATAAGAGTTATATGGCTTAGCATACATTCCCAATGTCCAGTCCATATGTATTTGGCACCTGACTTTAACATTCTACTATCTAACCATCTCCATGAGTTTAAAGTTCTATATCTAACTCAGCTTTCATACTAACTTGCCTCATCTGCCTACCTCACTTAGTGTTTAGTGAGTCTCTACCCTCAAACCTCTATCCTAAAGGTCTCTGTGCTCATCTCAAGTCATAGCTACTGCCCTTGTCTTTTGCCTAAGAAATTGGATTTTTTAAGAAAATGACTCCTTTCTTTATGAGATAGTTTCTTGGTTCAGAAAACCCATAGGAACTGGGCAGTACCTTACAGTGAAGAGATAGTCCTTCTGTCTGTGCTCACTGTGCCTTCGTTCAATGACAGGCAAGAAGAGTTTCCATTCACAACAGAAACCAACACTGAGCTTCTGGTACTATCTGGCACTATTCCTTGAGGAGAAAAAAACATTCACTGGTGCAAGTCTATAGGATTGAACCTCTTTTATCAACTCTATTGTATTTCTCCTATGGAAGAGGTATGTAGAGTCTGCTTTGTCAGCCTGCAATGTTTTATCTCTGTGGGGAATGATGACATGCAGAGGCTATGTTTTAGTTTTTGTTGCTGCCACTGGGTCAATTTAGGAGCACATTAACTAGCTGAGCATTCATAAACAGGGAACCAATGATGGTCAGGCTATGATATTTTCTGTCCCTGCTAATGTGGCTGTGAGCATGCTAATATTTCTACAGCATTGGTCAGGGTTGATGACACAGGATACATAAGATCTTCTGTCCAAGAAAACCTGTCACACCTCATCCACTCAAAACCTGATCCCAACTCCCTTTACTCACTTTTGGTGAAAGGCAGCAGGCAGAGAATCACTGAGCATGTAGTCACCTGGAGGAAATCCTGTTATCACTGACTCTTTCCTTTTGTTGAGTATGCATAACTTCCATCATCACATCTTCTAAGTAGGCACTCTGTAGTTCTCCTGCATTCATCCACCCCTCCTCCTAGCTATGGTCTAGATTCAGGCTCTAGTCACTTTTTACCTGGATAGTAAAAACAGACTTGGTTCCTTCTTTTCAAATCTCACGACTTTGTTGGGCTTTTGTGTATACTGCAGTATACATTAGTCAGAGTGATTTTGCTAAAATGTTAGGCCCCTACTTAAAATTGAAGTATGGCAATTTACTATTTTCATATTAGAATCTAGTTCCTTGAACTGGAATACAAGGCTTTCCTTGCATCCTTCCTGATGTCCCTTCTGAATCCTCTCACTCTACTCCTGTTGTATTAGGATTCCCTGCTGGAGGAAGGTCTATTACATTGGTTCTGAAAGGCTGATTTCAATGCTGAGATCTGGTTACCACCCTTTCTGAGGCTTTCTCTGATTGGTTAATAAAAGTTGCTGATGGCCAATTAGCTGAGCAGAAAGAGTATAGTTAGGTGGGACTTCCTGAGATGGAAACTGGAACCCTGGGTTTTACACAGGGGAATCTTCCACCAGGAGACACAGACATGGAAGCAGACAGTGAGAGCTCTAGAAGGTAACAACAGGCCCCATTACTGTTTGGGATTAGGTGGTCTGGATTAATTTAGATTAGCTAATTGAGAATATGCCCAGCTAAGGGCTAAGCTTTGCAACATTAAAGGTCTTGGTGTATTTAATTATTGGGGAAAGGGCCGCATGGCCTATAGACTGCCAGTCAAAGCAATCCAGGTCCATTGGCCTCCCGCCAAACTCTGGCGGCCTTTGGCTGCTCTGCTGGCCTAATATAACAATTTACAGTTATTAATGAAGACATTAGTTAACAGAGTTTAGGTTGTAGGTAGTGAAGGCCACCCTTGGTCCAGAGCTTTTTCCCCAGGGTAAGTCGGGCCACCAGTTAAGGTGGGTCAGGCCTGCTGGCCTCCTGCCAGCTACTCTGGTGGCCTAATCTTACAGTTTATACCTATTAATAAATACAATTAATAATTAAGTTACAGTTTCAGGTAGAAGACCAGGTAGGTAATAGTGTTAATGTGGAGCCAAGTGTGCCCCCCCAGAGGAGCTGCATGGTACTACACAGTCACCCTCACCTTTTCCAGTTATGTTTCAGTTTAGGCCTGGTGGTGATGGTCAACTCAAAAACGGGAGTTAACATGGCATCCAATAGACATATTGGATTTAAAGTGATTTAAGCAGTCTATTGGCTCTTATGGAATGCATTCATAACTCGTTAAGCAAATGTTAAGTAATTAGGCTATACAAAATAGAGTCATTCCACAAGATGGGAAAGGACTGATATCAGCTGTGCTAGAAGGTAGCCAGCAATTATAACGGTTGTCATGGTGGAGACATGAGCCATAAAATTAGACCAAGAAAATGTGGCAAGGGGAATAAATGTCACAACCCACCAAATGCTTGGTGAGGGACCTTATGCTGACATACGGTTACAGACTCAATTTGAAGATGTTGTGATAGAACAATGTCGTGTTACAGCTCTGAGAGCCTGGGATATGGTTGCTGAGGCTGGGAAAAGGTTTATTTCATTTACCAAGATAATACAAGGTTCTCAGGAAACCTTCTCAGACTTTTTTAGGGAGATTGACTTCAGCTGTGGAGAGAGATGTAGATAACCCTGATGCCAGACAGGACTTGATAAATGCCATGGTGTATGAAAATGAAAATGCTGAATGTCAAAGGGCAATTAGAACATTGAAAGCTCGAGGAGCCCCAATAGATGAATAAATAAGAGAAACAACTGATATTGGTTTTCAGGAGCATCAGGCTAATATCATAACACAAGCTGTTACTAGAGGTCTTAATTGGTGCTTTAAATGTGGTGAACTTGGTCATTTCCAAAGATATCGTAAGGCTGAAATATCAGAACTGTTGGTGCTTTGACTCTGCAGAACAAGGTCATAAAAGGGAACGAACATTTCTAATAACAATGGAAGGTCAAGGCCTCCAGGACTTTGTACTCGTTGTGGTAAAGGTAAACACTGGCCCCAGATTGTACATCCAAAAAGGGCATCACAGGTAACCTCTTGCAGAGAAATGAAGGGAGGGGCCTACCAGTTAAAGGCCCCAGAAAAAATGTGAACCGTGTTCCATCAGCCAGCCAGAGGGAAGTGAGTAGTCAGGAGGAGACAGTTATTGAGGCAGTGTATGATGCTGGATCATCTGGGCTATTTGTCTTGTCTTCTTTGGTGTCTGGTCCCTTTGCTCTGAAAATATATAATTTCTCACAAGTAACATATAGTTATGTAATTACAAAAATGCCTGGATTTGCAGGATGCACAAAGCAATTGAGGAAGATCTTCTGTTCTTTGAGTAGAAGAAAGACATTTGTAAGTCTCCATTCATGCCATATGAAAGGATGGCATGTAATAATAAGTCATGTGACTTCTATGTAGCCAACAATATTTTTATTGGAGATATATATATATATATATATATATATATAATGTCTTAGCCAGTCTGAGCTGTTCCCACATAGTGGAATCAGCAAATATAAGTTACCTGTTTGTTCTTTTGTTTGTAACCAATATCTGTAGGAGGTCTTTCCAGTCAAATCTGATTTCTATCAGTTTGGATGGAAGATTTAGCTTTTCTGTAATTATTATCATATATGTGTGAATAATGCACATATGGAGGCCAGAGGTTACTGTTGGTTGTATTAAATAGCTCTGCACCTTAATTTTTGAGACAGGGTCTCTCACTGAACCTGGAGCCCACCAATTCACCTAGGCTGATGGGCCAAAGAATTTCAAAGATCTGCCTATCTCTACCTGCCTAATGCTGTAGTTACAGACATGGTCTGGCTATGGAACTTTTTATGTGGGTGCCAGAGATCTGAACTCAGATCCTTGTGCTGTTGTGGCAGGCCATTTATGGACTGAGTCTTCTCCCTACCTCCAGGTTTTGTTGTTTTTAAATTACTAAATTTGTGGTTTTATGTGGCTTGTGTTAGGAGGCTAATTCGCTCTATGGCTAATGCTGTGAATACTTCCAGACTCAGCTCAGGATTAGTTCTGGTCTGGAAGATAGTCCTTTATATTTCACTGCCGATACAGTAACCTGTGCTATTCATGGTGGTTCCTGCTTATTCTTTCTCACCTTGTTTGAGAGGTACAGCAGTGTCTTGAGTCCTTGGAGTGCACAGAGAAAATGCTGGCACCCAAGTCTGGGGAATGAAGGGATCAGGGAATAAAGGGATACGCAAGACATCCCATAGCCAGGCTTTATTGGCAAAGAATGGGACATATTTGTGTCACCATTGGGCCTGGGTGGAAGATTCTGTACCTGCCTATATAGAGTTGCCCCCTTGCCCTGACTTTTTCCACCATACCTCTGCTGCCTGGGTGTGGACAGTCCTGTTTTGTGTTTTGAGTAGTAGTTCATGTCATTTCAACAGCACCTGTTGAAAGGGATAGAGGGACAGAAATTTCAGAGGAGTACAAAGACGGCTTCTAGTAGAGGCCCTCATTCAGCTTCAGAAAGAGCATTGCAACAGTTTTCTTCACTGTCTGTGCATCTGGGATTGCAGCAGTGGCTTCGGCTGTGCCTGAAGCTGTCTGTCTACAGTCCATAGGGGCCCCCCATCCTGCCTCCACTTTTCTCTTCTGTTCTCTTACCTATTCTATTTTTATGGCTTGAAATTGATCATTGACTCCTCCAGGCCCTTCCGTTTGATTCCCTAGAGGCTGTTTTAGAAATTAAAAACAAATATCCAAGATCGACTTTTCTTCAAGGCTATGTGCTTGCCTCTGGCTAACTGGGGGGAAAGTCACAAGAAGTTCAGAAGGAAAAATAAAAATGTTGGGAATAAACAGTCTTGCTGCATTCCCGTATTGTTATGAATATTTGCTAAGTGAATGAGTAATGAGTGGAAACGGAGGAGAAAAACCATACTTGAGTGGATGAAATATTTTTTTCAAGTCTAAGGTTTATTGTTTGTTCTTGTTTTTTGGTAGCGGTGATGTGAAGGTGACATCTATACTACTGTCTGATAACTGACATTTTAGAAAATGTCCACAGCTTTACATTTTGGCTAGAAACAAACACTTGGAGGATGCAACCAGAGTGCTCTAGTGAAGACAGCTCTGAGTTGTAGGTAACAAGTAAATTCATAGTCTGGAAAACCTGGTGGTTTGCTTATCCAAGCTCACTGTCACTGTTTCCCTGATTGTTCAACAGTGGGAAGAGAGTGACTTTCCCTTCCATGCCTGCATTCCTTATCACCCCGAGCCCTTTCTCTCATTCCTCTCCCCAATGTGCCAAAGTTGCCTTCTTGAATTCTTCCACTCAGGTTGAATGGTGAGACAGATATGTTCTGTTCTTTGCCAAGAAAGCCTGGCTGTGGGATGTCAGATTTATCTCTTTACTGCCCAATTCTTTTATTCTCCACCCTGATGCGCAAGCGGTAGATGTGACTGACTGACACTAAGATGGAGTTAGCCAAAGGCAGTGGAAACTTGATAGTATGAACAGGGACATTGTCCCTTACTGAGGTCATCTTATCCATTCATCTCATTTAAAGATCTCACTTCCCATTGGTCATTTGATGAAATGACATCCCTTCACTGAGACTACCAAGGAGCCTTTTGTCCATAGGTTTGGTGGGATTTCAGATTCTACCTTCCTCTGTGTTAAGATCCCATTCTTTCTATAATACAAAGACCTTGTCCTGTGACTGTGGAAGGATGACCTGTCAGGATTTCATTGTATTCTTAATAGGGGGTGCTCAGCATCACAGTCCACCTCTAGGGAAGGAGGGGGGGAAATTCAGGCCTCCAGCTTTTTTTGTGTCTCATTTGATGAAAAAAAAAAATCTGCCTTCATTGCCAAGTCTCTCTGCTAGCTCTTTTAATAGGTGAAAGTTGACATTTTCAAGGAATTTGTAAAGAGAGAACTTAAAGCCATGAAATCCTCATGGGCAAGGGCTTTCCTTTCCTTCCTATTAGGAAGGAGGTTGACACTTTGAGGATTGCCTAACTTTGTTCCCACAGTGGATTTCTCTTATTTCCTTTAAAGATGGTAGGATTAGCTAGAGAGTGACCCCCTTCATTTCCCTGGTCTCTCCTCTCACACTGCTCAGAGTTTTAAAGGCAAGCTCAGGTATTTCTCGAAGTGATGGATCTCT
This sequence comes from Lophiomys imhausi, assembly GCA_907164525.1. Lineage (NCBI taxonomy): Eukaryota > Metazoa > Chordata > Mammalia > Rodentia > Muridae > Lophiomys > Lophiomys imhausi. The sequence goes on along the minus strand of CAJQZJ010034221.1, from coordinate 1,304,969 downwards.
GGTGGGGAAAAGTCATAGCTTTATTGATTAAAATCTTGGTATAACATCCGTAATTGGAATGTTCCTGTAATTTGGTGCCGGGTTGCCTCACCACTTTCTCTAGGGGCCATATATCAAATGCTATTTTTCATGCTCCTGTTTTCTGATAAGGGCCTGAGAAACCACAAAGTGGACTTGATATTAGATTTCCAGAGATGAAAGCACGCTACAGATTGCTCAGTGTCCTCAAATGCACTGGCCGGCCATACCAATAATTTAAAAGAAATGCACAAGTTGGGGGAAATATCCATAGGTTTACATGTACTGTTTATGTTTTCATCTTCTGCCTTCAGCGTATATTTTTATCTATTGCAAACAATTTTCAATCAATAATTAAATGTTGGTAAACAAAATTATAGGGGGAAGAATCCTTCAGCTCTCATTTAATAGATTGCCTCTCAAAGTCATTCCCTGACACAGCAAGTTGTTGAGGGAGGACTTGCTTGTAAATAGGATACAATGGAGTTGATTAAAACGTAAAACAACACAAAACATTCATTCTGTTGTGAGACTAAAAATAAACCAAAATAGTGATTAACCACTGATGCTGATTTCTGTCAGACTGTCATTATCTGTATAGCAAGGGCAAGAGGGAATAGCAGGCCTTCCAGTCAAACCAACTTGGGGCTTTCTGGGGATTCATAATTTTTTTTATCCTCAAAGTTCTGTCTCTTTTGTTTTCTTAGGTCGTTTCTCTTCCTGCAGAGACTCGTGAGGTACCTATTAGTCAGTCTGGAGCCTCCAGGTATCCGAGTTGCTGCGGGAGGGAGAAATGGGATGTGTTTCGGCTTTTCTTTCTTGTAGATTTGTTGCATGTTTACCAAGGTGAAAGGATTGGTGCCCTGGAGATCATTTGCTTTTATAAGTTATAAACTAGAGCCGCAAAAGTTGCACGCCTTGATTCTCTTCCAAGAGCTCTTTCTCTCAGCAAGGCACAGAGGAGCAAGCTGAGACTTACACATTGCCAACAGACTCTTCCAACAAAATTGCCCTGTCTCAGTCAGTTAAACTGGGTGGGAAAAGATGGCCTCGGCTGGTTTTCTACCATTTCTTCCACCATATGCTGGAATATCTGAAACATTCCACAGGCTTTAGCACCAAGGTGAAATACTCCAGATTTCTAAGTCTCAATGATACAGGGACCCCAGAGCATATGTAAGAATAATTCACATGCTTTCTGACCTTTGCATTTTGCATATAATCTCCTCGTCTAACACCACTAGTTTCCTGGTGATTCATATAGAATCAAAAAATTGAGAAGAAAACAGAACAAAAGTTTTATTGTGTGATAAAGCATTACTTCCATTTAATGCAAAAAAAATGTAGCAGCTAAAATTCTGCTGTCCAGCAATTTATAACAGGTTCTTTCCTATATGACTGCCATCTAAAAGATAATGACTTAAAATGTTGTTTTTGAAATAAAATGTAAGGAAGGTTCAGTTACGGCTGTAAAATAACAATGACATGAAGCCTGGTTTGAAACAAATTCAAAAGCAGGCCCCTGCTCCCAAATTACGCTACTTAAGAAATAAGCTGAGAAAAGAAAAGCAAAGAGAAAGAAATTGAATTCATAAAGTTCATATTGACCTTTCCCTCCCTTCCCCCTGGATATGAGGGTGTGGCTGCAGACTGACCACACCCTTCTGCTGATGTGTTTGTGCAATAACAGACATCGCACTCCCTTCCCAAGACAGTGATGCCATTCCCCAACGAACAGATTAAATGACCTTCTCCAATCCGAGAACTGTAAGTAATGGAACTGCAGGAAAAGGCAAAATAAATTTCCACTGAGAATTCACAGGTCTTTCTTTCGCCTTTTGTAGTCCTGTGGAATCATAGTTTTGATGTCGCCAGAATAACAGACTTTACAAACTCTCACTACTGAACTTGAGCTCTATTGATCATGTTGTTTTTGAACATTTTAAAATCTGTGAATTATTTACCATTTTCCTTATCCTCAGAGAAGGATTTTCCCTCATAGAGGAGTAGGTAGGATTTCCTTTAAGTTCCTATGTGACACCTAGAAATACACTCACCAGTGGTACCTGTTCCTTCCTCCCTTACATTTCTAAGACTTTTCTGCTATTGATTTATCTGATGTCACTGCCCCTTCTTTCACTATTTTTTGTCTTAAATTGTTCACCCTCTCCTTCTTCTCCTTCATTTAAAGGCAAGAAAAATGAACCACAACCACAAATTCTTTCTCAATTCATACCCTTGCCCTCTGTCTACTGGCAGGCTTTTTCTTTCATTTGTTTCCTTTTTCCACAATTGCCATAAAACTCAAGAAAAATTCACAGTGTAGCAATGGTCAGTGATTTTTGGTAGACATGGCAACTCACAATTGATGTATCATATATGTATTTATACAAATGTCAAAATGAAACATACTAAGTTATACAATTAATGTGTATTTATTATTGTTATTATTATTATTATTGTTGTCTTTAAAGCATGGACATCTATGATCCTTACAGATAGATGTCCCTTAAGTCTTCCTTTTATTACCTTATTTTCATGTGGCTCTATACAGAATAAAAGTCTCAGTTTAAAACTTTCTTCTTATACAAACACTCATTAGAAAACAGATAAAATTCATAAAACTAGTTCTTGTAAAAATATTTTGACTCTTTATCACTCTTTGTCACTGACTATGCTATAAAGAAACACCTGATAATCCATTGGACTTATAGCTGGATCCGACACAACAACCCAACATAAGGGGAAAATGGTTTCCTGGGGCTGGAAATTACTAGAATCCTTGGATTCTTCACTGTCTTTCAGGTGGGAATTATAACCTCTTTACAATCACTTTTGTTCTTCAGATATCATGAACCCTGCTCATCACATAAAGGGAAATTTATTTCTAATATTCATTATGCTAATTAACCAACTATCTAGAGGTAGATTGAAAATATTTGAAGCACTTGCTTTAGTGAAACTGAAGTTTGGATTCCTAATTAGGTTCCTCTACGTGCTAACTAATTTCCCATTGGGGTTTGATTAGTGTTGGCTTATATACATATATAAATCATACTACATATTCTGGAGAATTTTAAAGCATGCCACTTTCCAGCTCACTAGCAGTATCTCTTTTTCTCTGCTTGTATTCATTCCTTCACTCCCAGGTAGATCCTCACTCAGATTTGTTTTTCTCTCCATCACGACAATCAATGGATTCTAAGGCTGTTGACAACCTCCATGTTAAAAAAACGTAAAAAGAAAGTTCAGTGGATATGTTTCAGTTCAGTTTTTGATTGTACTTAGGACTGCTGGACTCTCTCTCTCTGTCTCTCTGTCTTTATGTCTCTCTCTCTCTGTCTGTCTCTCTGTCTCTCTGTCTCTGTCTCTGTCTCTGTCTCTCTCTCTCTCTCTCTCTCTCTTTCTCTCTCTCTCCCTTTCTGAAGAAGGGTTGTAGGTATCCCAGGCTGGTTTTAAACTCACTCTAGAGCCAAAGATGATTATGAATTTCTGATCCTCCTGTGTAGGGCAGGTGTGATGGTGTGCTGAATCCTGAACAGCGTGGTGCTGGAAACTTGACTGGAACAAGAGGGAATAAAGGAGGGACAGATTCAGAGAAACACACAAAGGAAAGCTTGGGTTTAGTGGATTGGGTGCTCTCTGAAGGATATGCAGCAGCAACAGCAACCTGGAAACTCAATGTGCTTATTTAATACAGGAGAACTGAGGGGAGAGGTTGAATAGGGTGGAGAGTTTATGGTGTACAGTTGGACAAGGAGGAGAGTTTAGCTAATCTTGGTAGGAGGTCTCTACCTGTAGTTATCGTGGAGGAGGAAGTTGTGGATAATAGTTTCTGGACGCATGAGTCAAATTGTTTTTAAACATTTGTGCTTAAAAGCTGTGCTACTTTTCTAAGTCTCATTGAGGGAAGACTTTGCTGCTCCCATGGGTCTGAGGCACTGGGGTGCTTGACATGGTTGTGTTCATATAAACAACACACATTCACTCAGAGTTTCTTCTACTTTCCACAATGGTGCTTACCTTTAATTTCAGCCCTTGGGATGTAGATGCAGAAGGATCTCAATACTATATTCTATGTTTTTTCCTTTTTTTCTCGCCCACTAAGCCAACTCAGACTCCAGGGCTAGAGAATTAACAAGATGAATTATTTCTTAATCTGCTTCACTTTTTAAATTATTATTTATTGCTCTCACTAGGAGATGAAAAAGGAATGCAAGAAGCAGCTTCAGAGTACCCTAAAGTTCAAAGCCATGTGAGTGCAGGGGGACTAGCTAGGGAGTGTAGAAGTACTTCCAAGGAGGCAGGGAGTAAACCATCAGAGTGCAGAGCGGAGACTGTGTGTCAGAAACAGGAAATAGGCATCAATTTAAATACTACTGCGAATCCGATTACGATGAGGTCAGAGAAGTATTCACAGAAACAATAACACAGAGCCTGGTAGTAGTTGTGACAACAATATCAATTCAGTTGTGGGAACAGAAAAGAAATGAGGCAGTGGGAGAAAGGAGTGGGTGATAAGACTCTGAGAATTTCTTCTGAGAATATTTCCTGTGAATTGGGTCTGAGGAATAAAGTGACGTTTGAAGAAATGTATGGGACCTGCCTCAATTAAGGCTCCAAAACAGAACACCATTAGGTTAGGTGGTTTAAATAGCAGGCTTTATTTCTCACAGTTTTAAAGGTTGGGGCATCTGAGAGTAGCACACCAGTAGTTCTCGTGTCTAGAAAGAGCACACTTCCGGTGTTGTGGATAGCTGTGTACTCTCATTGTGTACTCACATAGTTGAGAGGAAGATCGTCATTTCTTTCCCTTCCTCTAAGGACAGCATTCTACAGTAGTGGTTCTACTTTCATGAACTAACTGCTTCCAGAGCACCCAACTCCTAATGCCATTCGTTCCATTGGGACTCGGCTTGGGGTTACACAGATATGCAGCTCAGAGCAGGATCAATGGTGAATTTCATTAACGTAAGCAAAACTGAATCATGCTTGTGTACTGATGGGAAAAGTCAACAGACAGAAAGCTACCGATACACAGTTGCAGAGTATCTGTCTTAAAAAACCCAGTGGAGGACCTGGACCTCATTCCTAATAGTCAACTACTCAAATACAATAAGAGGGGGCAGATAATATGGTTAATTTGGTAATATTAAGGATGAAACAAGTAGGAATATGCAAATTTTAAAAACTTAGTGGTTTTCAAATCTCTAGAAAAACTTTTGCCTTCTGTTAAAACTGAGTGTGGATAACAAGATGAGGGTGGCACGTTGCTTACAGATGCCCCTTAGGAAAGTCTGTCCCTATACATCTCTCTCTCTCTCTCTCTCTCTCTCTCTCTCTGTGAAAGGCATAAGACACTTTTGACTTATTCACATAAGATAATGTGTGTTTTCTTTAAAGATTTTAGATACCCATTTCAATGGATGATAACAATTTAGAGAAAATAATAATGAGCATCTATTATTTCAATAAAAATCTTCACTTGAAAGTTAAGGCAGAAACCTCATGACCTGAGGATTAACTGGCAACTTTCTGTTCCTATAACCAAAGTGGCTGCTAAATGCTGGTCAACTTTGAAGAAAGGTATGTCCCATCTCCCGTGAATCCTACAATCAGAAAAGCAAAGCACTGTTTCCCAAAAGTCTGTGGATAGGCCATTTGCTACAAATTCCCCATGGTTCCCCTCAACATGATGCTCTTGAAGAAATAGTTTTTTTTTTTAAATTTTTTAGAAACTGAAAATAGCAAGTGCCAATGACAGCTCTGGTGGTTAAACAGAATCTCAGGGAGTGTCCTACTCCAAATGTCAGGCTGTTCATTTTCTCTTTAAATAGAAATAATGAACTCTTACTTGAATTTTCCAGATACAAGAGATTTCCCACTGCCCCTTGGGAAAATGGAGACAGCGTTTGGTTATCACGCATGGGTTGACATGCGTGTTTCCTCAAAGGTAACTAGATATTTATATTACTATTGCGTCTCCTTAAAAATGCCAGACTTCTAATCATAATTACAGGCTTCCAGCAAAGGAAAGAGTAGTGAAGAAAAAAACCCCAAAAAACCCCCCAAAGCTTTGTCAACATTGCTAAGAACCAGGCCAAATATATGTGTAAGTTCAGGTACAGGAAAACTGTGGTTTTAGCATTCTTAAGATGATATTTGAAGAGTATCTCCAAGAATAAGGTTTTTATAAGGGATTTAAAAATGCTGTTTGTTTTAAAGGAACTTTTAGCCTGTCTGGCTGTACAGATAATCTTCCCTCCCTAAATCACTGCCTTGCTGTTTTGTTAAGTCCACAACCCAACAGACTGAAACAAAAGTTGAGAAGTAATTGTCATTCATCTTAGTGGGGTGTTAATGACCCAAGTGGCCGACTGTGACCATTTAAATGCGAGCACTATTAATCAACTAAAGAAAACAGGAGCATCAGGCTTGAGCCACTGAAATATAACTTCAAGGGACATTTGGGTCCAATGTTGTGTTTGAGTGAAGACTTGTTTTGGAAAAAACAAAACAAAGCAAAACCACCACCACCACCACCACCACCACCAACAAAAACGCTGCCCCAAGCCACCCTGGCAGACTTAAAGTCAACCCTAGAGCAACAGTTACCTTCTAACTTTCTCCTGAGATTTCAGGAGCTGTCTCTCTAATGAACTTGCAGTTGATCAGTTCTGTATTTGGGGAATAACTTTTTAGCAGTTTATGGTAGGCAGTTATTTGACAAATTGTATGTCCTTAAGAGAACTTTGAATAGATCCTTTGATTTAGAACTCTCTCTTTCACACATCTCATTCTCTCTCCCCTCTACCTATCTGTCTTTCACACACCTCTCTGTATGTTTCTCTTCTCTCTGAAAGTGCTTTAAGGATGCTTAATTGAAGGTGTAAAGCGATTCCCTATTTCTACAACTTGTCTGCTCTGATTATCCTTTCAGTCTGCGTGTCAAGCTTTCAAACTATTTCTTTTAGAATTTTGGTGGTGGTGGTGGGGTGGCGGTGGTAGGAGATTCATGGCTGTCTTTTGACCAAGTTGGCAATATTTCTAGAAAACTGAATGGACGATCTAAAGGATGACACCTTTCCATTCCTGTTCTGCCCAGTGGTAGGCTAACAGGAAGGTTAGAAACACCAATTGTACTTTGCAGAAAAGCAGAGGGCTGACATTTCTATGACTCCATCAATGGATAGAAACACAAGGAAGCCTGCCTGGGCTTCCAGAGAGGACTGCACAGTTCAGCATATGCCGCCGGCCATCTCCTTCACACCTTGCCTGCAGTTTGAGATTAATAATCAAGGGGTGGCTCATTTCATGGCTTAAGATCATGTCAAAGTGCATGATCTGTCTTTGGGGTACAGAGACATGAGAGGCAAGGGGCTCTTCGTTGTGCAGTGTCTACCTGTGACGTTATGCTTTTCCAACAACAACTGCAGCTGGGAACAATGAACTGGCCTGGCCTTGTCTGACCCAACTTCATTTCCAAGATCCAAGTTTGGAGGGTATTTCTCCCAAGTGCAGGACATGTTGATTTTTACTTGTTGACAGGAACAGCCAAGCCACGTTCGCCTCTACCACTTCTTAAATTTACCCCTTGCCTGTTGCCTGGAGCAGAAGGGTACTTGGAAAGTTCACAAAGGAAATAAAATTCTTCAGTGGCTTGTGAATTTAAATAAAATACTTGTCTAAGGGTTAAGTCTTTTCCTTCCCCCTCATTCCCAGTAGGGAGAGGCAGAAAAGCTGTGGATTTTAATAAGGCTAGCATTCTGGGTTTGGAAAAGGTCAAGTGACCACAGATGCCTGATAAAGTATTTGCCTTTTTCAGCATAATATTTGAATTTTAAAATATGATATTTAAAGCAATTATTCTAAGTTACCTAGCATCAAATGAGTAGGTTCTAAGGCCTGCAATGCCCAACACTATCCAATAGTTGTTTATGTTGTCACTGAAGCCCAAGGCAAGGTCTGCAATGTAGTGAAGATACTGCCAGTCCTTTCCCCAGTGCTTGGCGGGTAGGGAGATAGGGAAGAAAGCCTCACTGCGCTGGATCAGATAACATCACTGGAGACATAAATAGAGGCTGAATGTTGCAATTTATCTCCAGTTGTTCATTGTGAAAATTTGGAATGGCTTCCACATATGCATGTAGACATACATGTGCACAGGTATCCATCTATGAGCGTGTGTGCGTGAACACACCTTAGTTTACTAATGAGCCTTTCCCTTGTTATTAGGATCTGAAATACTTAGAGATTTGACTTTCTTTTTCTTCTAGGTTAACTGAAGAAAAAAAAAAATCCTCCAAGGCAGTTCGTATTGTGAAGTCAACTGTTCAGGAGGGAAGAATTGGAAAATTGACTGATTTAATTTTTCCACCCAAGACTTCAGAGGCAAGCATTGCTTGGCTCTGATTATATTTCTGCGAGTGCCTCTCTCTGAGGTCTCAGCTACATGTTGTGTTTTGGTCTCAGTTTCCCTAACTGTATAAAGGGGGTAATTAGACTAGTTTGCTTAGTAGATTGTAGCTTGAATGAGAAATAAATGATTACAAAATGCTTACAACTATAAGAGAATACAGAAACTGTTAAGTGCTACAGTCTTGCTTCTTTATAGGATGTGATAAAGTAAAAGTGGGGTTTAATAGGCAAGTTGAAATTCCAAGATGAAAGGGTCTGAGGAAATTCAAAGTCATGTTATTATTATTAATAATAAGCATTGTTCCCCTCTCAGTCTCTTCATCTAATCAGCTTGCATTCCTTGGATTAAAGGGAGTGTTCTTTCTCCAAATAACATTTATCTTCAGCACTAAGATATTCCTTATCCTGTTTTATAGATTGAGTGACTACAATCACCCCCCTTCTTTCTGAGTATCTCTCTTTGTCTCTCTGTCTGTCTCTCTCTCTCCACCTCAGAAATGTAGAAAAGGAAGTTACCTCCTGGTTTGTTGTCCTGAACTTGTGAAAATGTTAAATCAAGTTCTGCTCCTCTGTGTGACCCCAAACTTTTTGCTTGTGGACTCCCATTGTTCAAATCCACAAACATTCTCTCTCTCTCTCTCTCTCTCTCTCTCTCTCTCTCTGTGTGTGTGTGTGTGTGTGTGTGTGTGTACTCGTACATGCATGTGAGTTCTCACAGTCAAATGCCTGTGCTCTCATGCATGCCTACAGTGTATATGTGGAAGTGAGGAGCAACCTACCTTGTTTTCTCAGACAAAGGTATCTCACTGGTATAGGACTTTCTGAGTAGGCTTGAATGGTTGGTTGGACCAGAGAGCCCCAGGGATCTGCAAGGCTCTCTCCATATTCCCAGCCTTGGGATGGCAAGGTACACACACCAGCACACTGTCACAAGGAAGAAGAATTGACCTCTAGTCCTCTTGTTTGTATAGCAAGTATTTTACCAACCAAACCATTGCCCTAGCCCTCCATAGAAGTTCTTCAGCAACTTTGCTTTGACCCTTTGGGCAGTTTCTCAATTTACTTACATGCAACGTCTCAAGTTGTGTCTCTAATTTTCACTAAGATGTATCATGTCAGAAAAATAAATAGAAGCAGGAACCATTTTACTTTAAAATGGTTTACTCAGAAATGTGTGAGTGAAGTGCAGAAATTTCTCAGGTGAAAGGAAGTCCGTCTGAATGACATGTGATCTGTTTTGGCTGGGGGGAGAGGGTGGCACAGAGTCAGGATGGCTCATAGGAAGTTAGTTTGAGTGAGGATTTGGTTGTATAAGTGTTAAGCTTCTAACCACTTTAGTATTGGTGGAAGCCATTTTGAATAAATATGGAACACTTATCTGTAGACAATTTATAATGTTACTAAAATAGGATCTGCAAGGAAATTCTTTGTTTCTTTTATTCAAAATATTACTAAGGGCCTTTCCTTTGTTTTTTGATTTTTAAGACTGAGTATGGCTATATTACCACATTGACCTAGAACACAATGCCTTCCTTCTCCTGCCTCCTAAGTACTGGGGTGGTAACCCCAGCAAATAAGTAGATCTGTCCCATTATGTTGGGCAGTAGGAACTTTCTTTATTATACGGAACTATGTTGGTATTAGAAAAACATATATCTACAGTTTAATTGTCAGGAGAGAAACAGTGACCATTTAGGTAACTAGATTAAATAATGAGAAGATAACTTAATCTCACATGAGAGTGATTCACTAGCACAGTTCTATGCTGATACATTCATTTCTGAAATAAGTTCGCAGGAAGAAGAGATGTCACTTCCCGTGAAAGGTAGGAACCAATACAAAGTCTCTGGAATACATGTGACAATTTTATGCTGACACCCTAGGGAGTCAGTCCGTGGTTAGAACTAATGTGGAAACAGGATGCTAAGGCCTTCAACCTGAATGCTGGGAGAGAGCTATAGAGTGGTGTCAAGTGAGTATTTAAATCCCTGATCAGAGCAGAGGGTTGATAACTTTAACAGAGATCATTGCAATGGGTTGATTATTCATGAAATTCTATTTTTGCTTAGCAGTGTGTTTTACAACTTTCCATCAGTTTCCATCCATTATTCATAGCAAAGACATGGACCCAATGAATTTCTTGAGCTCAGTTTCCTTTGTTCTCTCTACTTACTCATAAATGCAGCAAAGAAAAAGAATGCATTTTGTTTGAAATTAAATTCTGTTTAAGTACTAACATTTGTATATTATTACCTATAACTTTTTAAAAAGAGAATTCAATAAACTGCATTTCCCTTGAACAATTTCTGCTTCCCAAGAGACAATCATTTTAGCCCATTCTCTGGATTTTGAAATTTGAGTGAATAAATGTAAATACATTTGATCCCATTAATAATTTAAAAATAGCAACAGAGGAAGCGACACCTTTGTTTTTTTCTTCTCTGTGATGTGTTTCATTGTCGCTGCCCGGTGATGTGTGTGCTCTCCTCTGTGCTTTGCACACCTGCTTTGGGTCATTACTTCCAAAACTTCCCAAGATTTCTGAAGTGTTCATTGTCATTCTTTGTTTATAAAAACCTAAAAGTTGGAAAACTTAGCCTCAAATAGATTCAGAAACTCTTTCATGGTTACCCTACTAGGATTCAAAACTCACATGAGTCCAAAATTTGTGCTGTTTCAACTTTGGCACACACTGAGCTGTTCCTGCATAAAAGTCAGCTAGAAATACATTGTCCCTCCTCTGATACCAGAAGCTAGTGCTCTTTGGGGTGCGTTGGGAGTGTTTACTTACTATTCCTAATTTTATTATTTATTCTTACATGTATTTATGTGTAATATGTGTGTGATGATGTGTATGTATGTGATGATGTGTGTGGTGTGTGTGTGTGATGGTGCATGTGATAGTGTAGGGGGAAGCTTCTGGTGAGTTTGTTTTACTTGTGGGTCTTGGAGATGGAACTCCAGGTCAGAAGTGTCTTAGCCCACCGAGTCATCATCTCCCTGGCCCTTTCTTTGATACTTGCTATTTAATTATCCTTATGGAAGCCTGGAGGTTATTTTTACAGAAGATTCGGGGCACATTTGCACCATGTGTGCTGTATTTGTACATTCTGAAGCTCTTCTGCAGGCAGAGATTCAGACACAAAATGCAGTGAGAGCCATGTGTGAAGAGTCCTTCACCCCTCTCCTTGCTGACTCGGCTTCCAGGAGCCTGTTGTAGTGAACAGAGGCTGCCAGAACCCATGTGTGCAAGGAGATATCAGTCCTTAAAGCAGAAGCTGGCAGCGCTTGAAGAAAGAAACGGCTGCAGATGTTGAGGGCTGGGGAGTTCAAAAGCAGCCCTGCTATGTGGAATCCCACATTTGAGACGCTTTTGCTTTTGGTGGGGAAACTAATAGCCCTCCAGTTTTGACTTAAAACATTGTGCTTCTTTCTGCGGGAATATAAAAGAGACCTTGCCTTCTCTGTTTAGGCTGAGGCAGCCCTACCCTTTGTACTCATCAGCCTTGTGCTTCAGCCTTGGCCCTAGGTTCACACCTCCTCATTGTGACTGGCACTGGTTGAAAGGAAGGATTGTGTCCAAGATGTGATCTGGCTGAAGAGAAGAGTGTAGTGCCAGCAGGGAGCCTTTCTCTCATCTCCCATTCTCAACACTTCATCAGACACAAACCATTTCTGTGGCTTCTAGTTTGTCCATGATTAGTATTATTTTAAAGACTTACTCTTAAAAAAGAAAACAAATTAATTGTAGATGCATCATCATTAAGTACAAGTCCCCAAATATAAAAACATCAATAAAAGCTACTTTCTACCTTTATATATCTACCCTCATTATATCTCCTCTTGCCCTCGATCCAGAATCAATTGAGCAATACTTTGGCCCTATTGTATCTTTGAGAACGTTCATTTGTTCCACAGAAGTACTTTTGCTATTAATTAGCTACTGGCCAGGTATGTATGCGTGCTCATTTGTGGAGTCCCATTCTCTCTCTCTCTCTCTCTCTCTCTCTCTCTCTCTGTGTGTGTGTGTGTGTGTGTGTGTGCATTTCAGACTTAGCAGCCAGACCCACTTGTCATCTCTGCTTTAATATGCTGCCCACACCACCCACTCATCGGTATTTCTTTGCATGTCAGCCTTTCATCTCTCAATTTCTCACTTATGCTCCAGTGTTCGTATGATCCAGTGAATAATTCCTATTGTCTCTCATCTCAATCACCTTTTGTCCAGCAGTGAAACTGGACCCTGTAACTTGGCCTCTGAGCAAGCTTTAGAGCTATGTGTGCTAGGAGAATGATGGGTGGGATAAGAAGTCCGGAGGCAAGAGTACTTTTTCTGGCTCAGCAACTTGAGGCTCTGAGGAGTGCTTTTGACTTTCTATCTTCTGAGAAAGACCTGGGTGGTTAATCACAGATGCCTGTCATTCACTGAAAAAGCTGCTAATGAGGATCCAGGGCTCACCTGCCCAGACCTAGATGGTGTGGATAACAAAGGTGAGAACACAGACACTGTCTCTACATTCATGGCATCAACTGCCAATAACTGATTCTGCAAATGACATATTTATCTATCAGTATAAGTAGAGTGAAGAATAAGTGCAGAGTGTTACGGGAATAAAATGAGGTATTAACCTGGCAAGAGCGAGAGAAAAAGGGGATATGTTAGGAGAGGAATGAATGGGGCTCTGAAGATGAGCACAGGAACTGAGCCAGGGTGAGGGGAGTGACAAACACTTTAAGAAGAAGACATGACAGAAAAAATTCCCAAACCATGAAGTTTCATGGCACAGAACAGTGATTAACAACCTGTGGGTCATGACCCCTCTGGCAAATCTCTATCTCCAAAAATATTTATATTACTATTCATAACAGTTGCAAAATTATAGTTGTGAAGTAGAAATGAAATAATTTTATGGTTGGGGATCACCACAACCTGAGGAACTGTGTTAAAGGAGTTGCAACATTAGGAAGGTTGAGAACCATTGGTATAGGGTAAGTAAGGAATGGCACACACTAAGATGTAATTATTTTAATTTTGCTAATATTATGAATCATAACATAAATATCTGTGTTTTCTGATATTCTTAGGTGGCCTCTGTGAAAGGGTTATTGAATTCCAAAGGAAATGTGACCCGCAGGTTGAGAGCCCCTGCACTGAGGATAAGAGAGAACTATTAAGGTAGGCTGGAAGTGAGGCTGCAGAGAAAGACCAGGGTAGGTGGAACTTTATAAGCCAAATTAAGACTTTGAACTGAGTTCTAAGTTTGACGAGTGGGTCTGATAACAGCCAGTGGCATGTGATTTCCATCTGAAAGGTCTTTTTGGCCCCTAGTAATGGATGGGAAGGAGTAGATACAAAAGAGGTATCTTTAGGATTCCAGGCCAGAAAGAGAATAACTTCAAAGAGGGTGATGGGAAGGGTGGAGGAAAGAACACCCTTCCAGGCAAGCCTCTGCTGCTTCTTGGTACAGTTCTACCATCCTACTTTCAAAGGTCTTGGGCTCTCCACACTAGATTTTTGTTCCAACTTGGGTATATTATTTATGATACTTTGTCTTGGATATTAATTGCAATTGCTTCATTTCTTCTCTGGATTGTTTGTTTGTTTGTTTTTACTGTTGTTATGATGTCTTGCTCATATTTAAAAAAAATTAAAAAGCGAATTTGCTTTTTGTACTGACAAGCTCTCACATATTTCAGACTAGCCTCAAACTCACTGTGTAGGTGGGGATAACCTTGAACCCCTGTCTTCCTCCCTCTACCTCCCAAATGCTGGAAATACAGTTGTGTACCCCCACACGAGATTTCATATTTTAATCCTCTAAAGACCTATCTTTACACACAATGAGTACATATAAATATTCAAGTGGGGTATGTTATTTTCTTTATATATTTTTGTCTATCCTGTATTTTAGGCCACATTAGGTAAAAATTTCTGTGTATCACTGTAAAGAAACAAAGAAAGGGGAAAGTTTGCCATGAGAGGAATTGGAAAAAAAAAGTCTTTGAAGATCACAGTTGGAGTTACATGCTTCCCTGTGTTATGTTCTCTGATTGGCTCTGTGCCCACTGAGTCCTCTTGCCTTGTTCTTTCGAGTGCTTTGTGATGGTACAAGAAAGTCTGGACCGTCAGGCTTGTTGGCTCAGACAGAGAACCCTGGTTAAAGGCTTAGTCCTCTAGTCCTTTACAGGTGGTCACTATTTACTACTTGGAGCTCCTCATGGCTAGAGCTCCTGCCTATAGCCCCATAACCTTGACCATCTCCTCAGAAATGAGGGAATCTGTTCAGCTTCTCTCTGGTCTTGGAGCAGCAATGGTTCATGGGATCTCAGGCCTTTATGCCCCCCCTCTCTCTGTCTGCTTGAAATTCGTGTTTGATTTGCCAGTTTCTCTTAAAACTCAGAATTCTGTGCATGTACCCATTCCCATACATTTGTCTTTCTAGGTTTATTCTTTTTGTATGCTTAGAAATTTATAGGCATCATTCCCTAGGTTCTGGAATTTCAAAATAGTTCATTCTTTGACAAAGCAGAATTAGAAAAGGAAAAAGTAACTTTTTCCTTTTTACCTTTTTACCTTTCCTTTTCTAATTTTCTAATTTTGCTTTGTCAAAGAATGGGGGAGGAAGTCAATGAGGGAAAGAGTGAGGGAGAGAGAGAGAGAGAGAGAGAGAGAGAGAGAGAGAGAGAGAGAAAGAGAATGCTATGAAGTTTAGCTTTCCTTAGAGCCTCCCCTGGTGTATGCACCATAGTCCCTTTATAGGGTTCTGTAATAGATGATAATGTGCTAAAAGCAGTCTCTGTTAGGATCTTGGAAGTCCTCATTGTCTTCAATTATAATCGTTAAGATTCTTAACCCCCCCAGACACACTTAAATCCGAAACCTAAGCCTCTGTCTGGGACCACTCTTCAATCATATTTATTTTCTGGTGAGAGTAATATTTTTCTTTGGCAGATAGTTTTTCAAACTCGAGTTACAAAATGCTAGCTCTGGAAGAAACTTCAGAGATGATTTTAAATTCTTATCCATACGTATTCTATTGTTGAGAAGCACCCTGGTGAGTCATGCATATTGGCTGAGTCTTTTAGTTATTTAGTTCTGATGACTAGGACCTTTGTGTTAAAGGCCACAGTCTCTACTTCATGACCCTCTAATTCTCTGCTGGAAGTCATACACCAGGGAGAAGACAGTGTGTGTGCAGCAGCGAAGGTCATTACGTCATGCATCCTGTCAATCATTCACCAAATATCATTGAATACCTACATAAGGAAAGCACTCTGCAGGGGCGTGACTAGTTTGCATAAACAGCTTGACTGAGATGCTAACTAGATATTAATTTCTGTTACCCACTTACAATTTTTAAGTTCTTTTCTTAGGAACTGAAAAAAAATCCCCCCCAAAACAAAATTAGTTCTATGATAAAAAGATCAACACTTTTAGGAAGGATAAGGTGAGTGCCATCTATTAATTATGGTAAAGTTGCACACTTCTTGAATTCATGTGAATGTCCGCTATGAAAAGAGGCAGGTTAGGCTTGTTTTGTGTGTGAGACAAATAATTGAAATTAAGGCCATGTAAAGTCTGAGGAGTTTTGAATTAGAAATAAATTGCCCAGATGTTAATTTTCTTTAAACACTTTATCAGTTTGTTTCTTCATTTGTTTTATAGTTAGCTTATTATTATAGCTTGAAAGAGATAGTCACTTGGGTACTGTCAGAAACTGATTTGAACCTCACTGGAGGCCCTTAGAAAGAGAGTTGACCTCTCAGCTGTCTCTACATTACTCACTACCCCTTAGGTTTAGCTTTCAGTGGTCATTTTTAAGTAGCAAACTTCTGAGACAATAGCCGAGTTTGGCAGACATCAAAAAGGTGGGAAAGACTGCACCCAAACCTTAAGCCAGGGTCAAAAGAATCTTCATCCATCTAGAGATGAGAATCAGGATGGGATGCTGAAAGGGCCCTGAGTCAGGAGTCAGACTTCTTTGACTGGCACCAGAGCTCCATCCCCATTGACCTTCAGGCTGCTGCCTACCCTGTGGATGCTTTTCCCTTACCTCTAAAATCCAGATGGAGCTCCTGCCCTTCCCACAGCACTGTGCTCTCGAGATCAAATGAGATCAATGCAAAAGCTTTGAGTTGGGAAAACCCCTGGAAAAGGAAGGCAGTTTTCTTTCAAACATCTACAACTTTCCCCAGTAACGAGTATTTACTCTAACAAATTGCTGTTTTCCTCCGTTTGTATATTTTTATTTTGTAGGAAGTACTTTTTTTGACACTGGGAGGGGATGGACTCAATGGAGGGAGGAAGGAAGGGGGGGGGGGGGGGGGGGTTCTGTTATCCTTTCAAAACACCAGGTGCAGGACTGAATCATATTACAGAATTTAGTTTGATTGACATGTTGGAGCAGCAGCCCTATCACCCCTCCCAGAGACTTTCTGTTCCCAAGGAATCATGGTAGTGCTATACAGTCAACCAAGGTGCATTTTCTGAGACTTGGCTGCAATGTTACCTGGTGCTGACCGATACCAATTCATATTGCGTTTTTATCTTGTGGGCACTGAATGTTCTGTTGTGTCATGGCAGAAGAAAGTAAAACATCTTTTGCAACACCCGTTTCTCCTGATTCACTTGACAAACACTAGTTGAGATGGCACCACGCCAGCAACTGGAACTAGAAGCCAAGGTGATTTGGAGAATAAAGGTCATAGATTACGCCTCACTGTGGTCAAGTCATGAATTTTGGTAGTTAAAGCTATAATGT
Source organism: Lophiomys imhausi (assembly GCA_907164525.1). Taxonomy (NCBI): domain Eukaryota; kingdom Metazoa; phylum Chordata; class Mammalia; order Rodentia; family Muridae; genus Lophiomys; species Lophiomys imhausi. Next base: position 1,287,771 of record CAJQZJ010034221.1, on the reverse strand, counting down.
TTCTTTCATATACATGTTCCCTTGACCTGGAAACATCAAAAAATCTGGTGTCCTAGCACAGCTAGAAGATAGTTATTGTGACAGCTTTTTGGTATACTTTTCACCCCTATTTCAGCCTTACTTTTTTCTTTCTATTCATTCTTTAAGAATTTTGTACACTGTGCTTTGGTCATACTCCCCCTTCTACTAACTTTCCCCAGCTATACCCTTGATTCCCTGCCCACCCAAGTTTGTGTCCTCTTTGTTTACCCCCTTTCACCAACCACCAGTTCCAACTTGTGCTGGCCATATATTTTTGGATGTGTGACCTTGCACTGGTTGACTTAACAAGGAAAATACACTTAAACAAAACCCACTTTCCCTTTCCCAGCAGCTGTCAAGAAATCCTCAGCTACAGTGGGAATTCATGTCCACCTCTGGTCTTCATTCTCAAATTTGATCTGGCTTGGACATGCATGGTACTTGTGCATGATGCTTGTGCATGATGTCACAACTGCTGTGAGTTCACATGTGCAGCTGCCTTGTGTTTGCAGGAAGTGCTGTAAACCATTTAAAGGTGATCATTCCAGTTTCTACTTTTTGTGACTGTCATGAGCATTCCGTTTAATTAATAACAAGAAAGAGAAAGACAGACAAAAAGAAGAAAGAAAAAAGTTGCAAAGATTTAAAGTTAGTGTGTCATAGATAACTAGCTGTGGAATCATCTTTCATAGCCTTGCTTCGTGATGTCTACATTTCTAAGAACTCTGGAAAATTTCCCTTTCCAGGAACCATGTTATAATTCATGAAGTAACTGGGTGAAAAACCAAGCAGAATGGTGCTGTCTCGCTCAATTACCTAAGATGTTACAAAGTTTTTGATGTCTTGGAGGACAAAGCTCTAAACAGGTGAAGAGCTCATTTGTCCTGAAAGTCTTGTTCGACTCTGGGGAAACTGAATTTCCCCAAAGCAAAGGTTCTTGCTCAAGACTACACTGCTGCACGGAGACAGAGACAGGGCTGCGGTGATGTAGACCTTTGCAATCATGCTTGTGAACACAGTTGTGCTCAGTCAGAGGGAGAAGAAATAATAACTGAAGACTGAAGGCAGCATGCATTCATGGCTATGGTTTCTGCTGTCATCTTTTGATTTTAACTCAGTCTTTAAAAATTATACCAAACTAGCAACAGTTGAAAAAGTCCAAAAATATAATTATACAACTATAAATTTGAGGTGAATGTTTACCTAATTCCAAAGCGTGTGCTTATTCTGTGAAATCATTACAAATATGCCACTTGGTCTAGGGAGAGTGAGTAAATATGTTCTTTCTTCATTATTTGGGCACTCTTTCTAGTCAATAATTCTCTCTTGAAGCCAACATCAATGCTAATTCTGCATTAAGCAAGATAAAGACATAAAAGGGTATTGTAATAAATATCTTGCAAGCCATAGAATAACTATTTTAAAGAAAATTGTCTCAAGACACTTCAATGTTTTCTATTGCCTTGGTTGCAGAATTACTGAGGGCACATTGTTAAGAGGACCTCTGTTACATCCATTAATAAGATTTATAACAGTACTAATAGGTAAATCCAAAACTAACTCCATCATTAATGAGTCAAATACATGCAAGTCTAACCATTCAACTCTGGGTTATAAATATTAAAGGGAATTGTCCATTTTAATGAGTACAGACACTCCATATTCTAGCTGTAATATATATATAATGTTATATATGTATATATATAATTTTAGAGGGTGAATATCTTGATTGTAGTTAAACATATGAGCTGTAGCAACCTATCTGCTCCTGTCACTAAAGAATAAATGTGTACTATCAATTACAGATTAAAAGGAAGGTAACACAGCTATTCTCAAGGACTTTCAATGCCATTGACCCAATCTAAGACTTGACAGGGCTTACAACATTTTTTTTTTTTTTTTTTTTTTTGCCTAAAGAAGCACCAGTCATTTGGTGAAGAGCAAAGGAGATTTAAAAATGGCTCTGGGAAGCTGCTCAGGCATGGACAACTGGAAAAATGTACCATGGCAGCATGATGAATTAATTAATGTTCTGTATATATCTGAAGGGAAAGAATGAATTTTATGCAAGCATAAGTGAATGTGAGTCAATGCTATGAAAGTATGTGATCTTTGTGTGCTTTGCCATTCAGTGATTTAAGGAATAGAAATCTTTAAAATGCTTTACTTCTAAGATCACTTTGGAGACCCTGATTACCTTAGTTAGAGTGTTTATTACTATAAAAAATATTATGACTGAAAGCAACTTGGGGAGGAAAGGGTTTATTTATTCATATAGTTCACTCATCATCCAGGGAATTCAGAACAGGAACTCAAGGTAGGAATCCAGATTCAGAAGCAGAAGCCGTGGAGGGGTGCTGCTTACTGGCTTGGTCATCATGGCTTCCTCAGCCTGCTTCCCAATAGTACCCAGGACCAAGAGTGGCACCACTCACACTGAGCTTGGTCCTACCACATCAATCATTAATCAAGACAATGCCTTACAGACGTGCCTACATCCTGTGAAGGCATTTTCTTAAATAAGATTTCATCTTCCCAGATGTCACTGTATCAAGGTGGCCTGAAAACTAGCCAGCACACTGATTGGTACAATTGCCTCACTGTTAGCTCTCTGTGGTCACTAAATATCAAAATTCATTTAGAGAGCAGTCCACAGAAGTCTGATTTTTATGTAATTTTGGAGGTATATTTAGGTGTTGAGGTGTATATTTTAAACACATTTTCTTGCAGTATGACCTTAAAGAATCTACTCTTTTCAACTCAAGAAAAGAAAAAGAAAATATTATATTTCTAGGGTTAATAAAGAAATAGCATGTTAAATAATTTTTGCTTTTTTAAAGAAGTTATTTTCATAGATAGAGCTATTGGATAGTTTTTAATCCTTCCTCTCTCTCTCTCCCTCCCTCCATTCTTTCCTTCCTATCTCTCTGTTGGGAAGAGGTGTCCAGGAGATTAAAACCAGGGCCTCACACAAGATAAATCTGCATTCTGTCGAGATGTAACCTGAAGCAACAAATAAATAAATTAATTTAAAAAATCTGCATTCTGTCATTGAGCTCCATCCCCAGCACTGTGTTTTGCTTTTGAATGGATTTTTAGCGTGATTGCTGACCTCTGTATTTACTTCACTTAGGATTTGGGTAATGATTATTTAGTGCTCTTTAGAATGACTTTGGCCTTAAAACTATATCTTGCTCTGGATTCTACGTAATGTCTTCAGGAGCAGTTTCATTTGGATTTATGAGTAAACACTCAGCTATTCGCTTGACCACTTGATGCTTATATGTGACCATGTCATACATGTGTTTGGTTTTGGGTGTGTGTATGTGCAACCCTTACTTTCTCGTTAACTTTTACATTTTAAAATTTCTGCCATTATCATTTCCAGTATATTATACTAACTGATCAAGTTTGTTTGTGAAATTACCCAGATAATTCTGATTTCCAGCCCAGGAAGGGCATCTTACTCTACCTCAAGAAGGACAATATTTAGCATTCCAGTTCACAAATATCTCCAACAAAACAAAACAAAACAAAACAACCCATTATCAGTTCAGCTAAACATCCTACAGACCAGGTAAAGATTTAAAACAATGAAGGTAGCCAAGTAGTAAAGCTTTTCTTGCTCTTAGAATTTTCCATTCCCAATGATCACAGCTGTCAGTTTAAATAAATTCAACTGCAAAGTGGTATGTAAAGAAATAATATTAATGTCTCCTCCAGAGTTCTTTCAAAGCATGTCCTTTTTGTTTAAAGATATATACATTGTGCAGAAGCAGCAGGAACAGCATGAAACCAGAAAAATATTCATGAAAAAGGAATAATGAGTTATAGTGAAAGAATCTCAAATTAGTACCAGCTGTGGAACAATTAGATTCAACTGCTAGCAGGTGTAGGGAAGAGCCCACGAACAGCGTTACCTTTTGTCAACGTGTCTTTTGAAAGGCCTTTTGGGTATAAAATTCTCAGAGCACTGGGAGTGTTTGGAGAAAGGTTTTCCTCTGTGTGTACAAACACTTGTACACAGACATGCATTCATCTATAATACATCTATCTGTCCAAGATAAAGTTCATTTTCACTACAGATCTTCTTATATAATGAAAATAAATTAATTCTCCCAAACACATAGACCATAGAGCAGTCTAGGGGAAGGAAAAGGATGATAGTATTTCCAATCTAGTGTCCATGGAGCTGGAGGTTTATATGAGGGTCAGGGAGTGTTAACCTATTGTTGCTGTGTTGAAATGCCCAAAAGAAACAATTTGTGGCAGGATAGGTTTAGTTTTGTTTCATTTTGAGAGTTTCAGTCAGTGGTGGCCTAGCTTCATGCTGGGGACCTGTAGGCAGTACAGTGGTTTGTTTGTGGATGGCCCCCATAGACTTGTATATTTGAATGCTTAGTCTCTAGTTGGTGGAACTGTTTGGGAAGGATTAGGAGGTGGGGCCTTGTTAGAAGGGGTGTGTCACTGGAGGTGGGCTTTGAGATTTCAAAAACCCATGTCAGGCCCCATCTCATCCTCTCTGCCTCATTCTTGTGGACCAGGTGTGAACTCTCAGCTACTTCTCAAGCACCATTCTTGCCTGCCTGCTGTCATGTTCCCAACCATGATGGTTACAGACTCCAACCCTCTGAAATTTTAAGGCCCCTAGACTGAACATTTTCTAAGTTTCCTTGGTTATGGCTTTTTGTCATGGCAATAGAGAAGTAGTTAAGAAAGGAGGTGAACTATCATAGCAAAGAAGTTACAATAAAAAGCATCTCCCATATTGTAGTTGAGAAGCAGAGAGAGGGAGGAGTAAGGTTATAGCCTTCAGGATTCCCGTAGTGATGTGCTTCCTGTAAGCAGGCTGCTAACTCCTTCCTAATAGCCTACTCAGCTAAGAAATTACCAATGAAGGAACCCATCGATGATGTTGTCATTTACATGCTCCAATAATCTGTCTATCTATCTGCTAGAGACTTGTTCTGGAACAGATGTGTGTTGGGGAAATATTTTATACTCAAAGTATAACACAAGGTATGACATCTCCTTCACAGTACATTAAAACTTGAATTCTCAGGTTTGTTTTTAAAATCTTCATTAGGTACACTAAAGTCTGTGAGGCTCTCTTTTTTTTTCCATTTTAAAAACAATGTGATAAAAACAGTCACCCCAGAATTAAAAATATTTACCTCTTTTTAGACTTTCTTGACATGTTTATCTATAAAATGAAGATAGTGACATTGGCCTGATTTGGTTGTTGTGTTACTTGAAGCAGTAGCTCAAACTTCAGTATATATATTAATCATTAGTCAACTAATAATGCTCATTGAGATGAATACTACTTCAGTGGCCTGGGTGTCTAGTGTAGTTCTTCATGTCTCAGAAGCTTCTAGATAAAGTTAATGCTGCTGGTCTATATGCTAGGCTTGTGTGGTAGGATCTTTAAAACCACTTCTGAAATTTCACTGCAATTTCCAATTGCCCACTGAGTTTAAAATATATTAATTTTTCACCCATCACTGAAGAATTCTGATTTAATTGGTTCGGGATGAAGTCTGAATATAAGAACTTTTTAAACACCCCCTGGATGCTCTGATTGCATTTCTTGAGTTTGAGAATTGTTTATGTGAACCACAGTTTCTGACACCTGCTAGATGTTTGTGTTAGACTTTTATCACTAGCCATATACCTGGAAGAAACAGTTCAAATGAGGAAGATTGATTTAGGCTCACGGTTTTGGAGAAGATGTGGCAGGACAGAGAAACTTGCCTTGGGAGGCCAGGAAGCAGAGAATTCCCATGCTGATGGCTCCCTTCCCCCCATTGTTCTACACAGAGTCCCCAGTCTATTGGATGATATTGTCCATTTTATAGGAAGTTCTTCCTCTTTAGTGGGACTTTTGAAAATACTCTTAGAGACATTCCCAGAAGCATTTGCTAATTGCTTAGGTCTTTCTCCAGGCAATTACATTGGTAATCAAGATTACCAATCACAACAATCAACAATCATTAGGTTCCCTAGGGGCTTCCCCAATAATGGGGGGGGGGAATAGAATATCAAAAAAGAACTTCATTAATTTTCTTTTTTTTTTTTTGTAGAAAGTAGAATCTGAAATAGATGTAATCTAAGACCAAGGATTAAAAAAATCATTTCTGGATCTTATATTTAAACAACTGTGGAAAAAGTGATAGCTACCTTCTTACAACACATACTTGTTGAGAAAACTAATGTTTAAAACTGTTTTGAGATCCATGGATGAGAAGTTGTTGCAGACATTTGAAGTGCACACAGGAAAATGATGGAGATGATAAAATGTGAGTGAAGAAGAAAGGGCAGATATGGATGGGGTAATAAAGAAGAAGAGGGTCTGATGATGTTTGCATGCTTTCTCCAGATACTGAGAGAAAGGACATGAAACTTTTATCTTACTTTATGAGTCGATGATTTTTAAACGCTTTCTTTTTAGAGGGTTCTTAAGTTTGAAGGGTGAGTATAGATTCTGAAGTCTTTTTATCCAGGTACAGGCTCTGGAGCCACTCCTGACTAAGCTGTTATTATCACCGATCCTTGCCAGAAAGAACTCCCAGCCTTTTATGCTCAGTCACAGATCCGTTGGGAGTCCTTTAAATGAATGCTTTGAAATTTATGTTGATCTCATTCATGAGTCTCCAAATTCCTTGAGAGTGAAGTTTTCTTTTGCCATTACTATAAAACATCAAATACTTGGAAAGGCCATTTATTGGGGGTGGGGTTCAACATGTGTGTGTAAAAGAGAATGAGCTCTCTGCATTGACCTCAAGTAGATGTAGGCCAGTACTTTCCTTTCTCCCTTCAGGACTGTGCCCCTCCCTCTCCTTCACTCAGTTCAGTCTTGGAGACTGAGATGTGTACACTGCAGTTATGCCGTTGCCTGTCTTCTGGTCTCAGGTGGTCAGTGTGACACCTTGATGGGAGATACAAGGACAGTGCAGAGGAAGTTAGGCTTTTATTCCTCTATTTCCCTTCCTGCCAATCTGGGAAGGGTGTTTTTATTCGTTGAGTAAGTGCCAGCTGCTGTGAAGGTGACCCTCCTCAAAAGACTGTCCTCTTGGTTTCAGTAACTCCCCTTTTCCTTACTTCTTCAGTCTTATAATGGAATGAAGTGTTTGGTCACAATAGAACATTGCTTTGTACCACCTAGTGTTCTTTCATCCTGACCATGACTTTATAAATGGCTCTTTATTGGAACATCTCTATATTCTTCTTATTGGGTACAGATGGAAAAGCTATAATCTTACCTTTCTCATGTGCTTTTATATTTTCATTAGTATTTGTTTAATGAACAAATAATAAATGTTCAAGGTTCTTCATAATGCATTATTTGCACACATGACTTGGGGTATTGATTAGCTATCGGGAGGGAGCTGTGTGAGTGATGGCAGTCTCTCTGTGGTTAAATTTATCTGAGAATGCCATAGATACAACTTTTTCATGTTCTGTTTGCTTCATTTATTTTTAATATCTTGTGTTATATGGGATTTTAAAATATGACATTGGTTTGTACTAAAGTAAAGATTTTATTTTCGCATTCTGCTCACACATCAGTTTAGCAGGGCATCTTCCGACATAAATAGAAGCTGTGGGGGAGAAGTTGCTAATAGTAATTGGTAGCATGGAACCATACCCCTCCCTCCTTCTTTCCAGTGTTAACATATATGGACATTTTATTGGAGTTATAGAGGTTTGTGGACTGCCATGTGAGCTCTGGGAATCCAATCCAGGTCCCCATTAAGAGCAGTTTCTGCCCTTACCCTCTGAGCCTTTCTTAAGTCACATTCTCAGTTACTAATCCTTTTTTTCTCCAGCTTTAATTTTTTTAAATTTATTTATTCATTTTTAACATCCAATGCACAGTCCCCTACCTTCTCTCCTCCCAATCCTACCCTCCCATCCTCTGCCCCCATTTCCCCTTCTGACTGAAGCCAGTCAGTGCAGCCCAGCTCAGGGAAAGGTATCCCACTAACTTCTTTACCTCATACTAATTTTCTCCTTTCATAGTAAAGATTATATTACTTTTCAGGTGGTGATTAATATGCCTTTTCCATCTTGAGCAAAGAAAAGTAATTTTCTTTTGGTGTTGAATTTGAACCTTCGTTTTTTTCTAATTAGCAGGAAGCCCAAGATTTCCCTAGTAGCTTTCTTTCCAATTTTTCCTAAGGAGCCATTTATAGCAGTCTGTGGAGCAGAGTGTCTGGAGAGGATGCATCCACATCTGTGTGCTCAAGTCTTTATGGCTGCTGAATTTTGGTAGTCCTTGCTCCACACTTAACCTGCCTTTCCCAGCATTTTCTTGCTCTGCAACTACCAGAAAATTTTGTTGAGATATATGAAAACTTGTCTTGGGTGGTTCTCGGATTAGAGGGAAGAATCTGGTGTTATGTGGGGCCCTGCCAAATGAGTATGTGGAAACCCTGTTATTGTTCTCAACCATAGAATGTAACTGCATTTGAAGTAATTGAAATGAATGGTACAAGACAAAGTCATCATCATGTGGATCTTCTTTCAAGTTCAGTGTGTCTGATTTCTTTACACAAAGATTATACAAACAAGACTGTGTTAAAAGAGGGGTGCATGGCTACCTGCAAGCCAGAGAGAGGCCTTGAAGTGAAGCCAGCTGTAGATGACACCTTCACTTTTGATCTTGTGTGTGTGACAAAATCCTATTACTTGAAACATCAAGTCTGTGTACACTTTTTCTTTTTCAATATATATATATAATATATATATTTTGATTCATATATATTTATTGAATCTTTGGGAATTTCACATCATAAACCCCAATCCCACTCATTTCCTAGTCCTTCCATATCTACCCTGTACTCACATAATCTCCCCTCAAAAGAAAGTTAAAATTAAAATAAAAATTAGAAAAGAAACTCGCTGAGCCCTCTGGACAGTGATCTGCTCCTCCTCTACCTACCACAGTCTTCTGTTACTGTGCCATTCCCTTCCTCCGTATTTCCTGCCTCTCCATCACGTATTTGATCATCTCAGTGGCATCGGAGGTTGTATGTCACAAAGTATACTCTTTTGCCCAGACGGGTTTTGTAACCGAACTTTTAAATTATTATGTATCACTTACTTATTTATTACTAAATTCACTTATAACAAACACCAACAATTTCTTGACTATTAATCCTATAAATTCCTACAACCCCTTTAACCTATCCACTAAACCTATTGATAATTATAACAACTACTTTCATAACCTTTTAGAATGATACAGTCTCTGGGGCAGGTCTTCAGTCGTCAGGAACACTGTCTGTTGTAGATTCTTTTTTTTTTTTGTTTTTTTCGAGACAGGGTTTCTCTGAATATCTCTGGCTGTCCTGGACTCGCTTTGTAGACCAGGCTGGCCTCGAACTCACAAAGATCCGCCTGCCTCTGCCTCCCAAGTGCTGGGATTAAAGGCGTGCGCCACCACCGCCCGGCTGTTGTAGATTCTTTAACGCACTTAGCAGTCCTTTTTCTGGATCTCTCAGATGTAGGTTCGTCAGGGTAAGTTGGTTATTGCAGTCTCACCTTAAATAAGGTTTCATGCTTTCTTCTCTGTGGGAGACCCCAGCCGTCTGCAGGCCAACTTACTTCTTTTGAATCAGGAACTCAGCTGCTCTGCCTCAGTCCTTAAAGCCAGGCACAGTTTCCCCTAGGCCACTGATCGGACAGATCAAACCCCTCCAGGCAAAAGCTGAGCCACAGGGTCCAGTCCTTGGCCTTTTGGTGTCTTGCTCAGGCTTTCTTTGCTCACCAGCTTCTTTCTGCTTCAGGGAGAGAGCTGGCCATCAATGGCCAGCCCTTTTTTCAGCAGGACTCTTGGAGCTCTCTAGCATCAGGGGCCTCTTCCCTCTCTGGGCTCCATGCACTGTCCTTAAATAGGAGGAACTCTGTTTCAGCTTAATTTGGGCTCCGCCCACTTAGCAGCTGAAAACAATGTCAGGCCAGATACTTTGTTTCTTCAAGTCTATTGAGTCTTTCCTGTTTTTCCTGACTTCAACCTTGTTTTTCAGTCTATTAAGTCTTTCCTGTTTTTGCTGACTTCATGTTGATAATGCTCTTCAGGCCCCGAATTAAGAGACAGTATCAGAAACTCCTATATATTTTCTAAGTCTAATTTATCTAATCCCTACAGGGTTTACTTGTGAATGTTCATTGCCATGAATCCTTAGTCTTGTTCAAGGCCTCTGGCTTCTGCTACACCATCAATACTGGACCCACCGAGAGACTCTCAAATACCTGCTGTTGTCCACAGTTATGTCAATCTTGCAGCTTTGATTCTGCAGGGCTGGCCCCTTTATGTGCTCCAGCAGATCATAGGTGGGGAAGATGTTGGGATGGGCCAACCAAACCCTAGGATCTGGGTCTGGTTGGTAGCTGGGTTGGTCTTGCCTGCCAGCTCTCCCAGGTCCATGCCACCCTGGCCAATTCTCAAACACTGCCCAGGCAAGAGGCAGGGCCTGCTCTCCCTGTGCTTCAGTTGGTGAGGTATGGTGAAGCTGTGTACTTTCTTATGTCTGCCTGGCAATGAAGTCCACCTCTTGTCTTCAGGTTCATCATTATGGATGCCAGTGTTTTCCAGTTCTTCAAGCTCTCCTTGGCACCTGTGGGAATAAACAGGTATCCCAGTCATCCTAGACCCTGAAGGATGCAGTTGTAATGACAGCCACTTCAGTCCACCCAGGTAGGTAAGTGTAATAGGCACTCAGGAGAGCTGCTATCACTGTACATCTGTAGTGCCTATTCCTGACTTATCCTTTATGTGTTAGGTGGATCCTAACAGAGATCCACTCACACCCTGGACATCAGTGGGATTAGTACTGAGATGATCTCAGAGGCTCAGATCACAAAGTGGTTGTTTCTTGCTAACAAGCCTTTTCCTTCCCTATCCCCAAGGCCTGCCTGAATAGTACCACTGACCATCTCTGACTATTAGAAATTCGTTTTCTTAGGAGGAAAAGTCACACTCACCCAGCTAAGACTTTTATTTAATGTGTACCAGATTGATTTCATTAAGGAAGTATTTAAATTATTCTTGTTTTGAATGCTGCTTCCCTCCTTCATTCTCTCTTATCCTAGGGAAATTCCATGAGATTACTGTCGATCTGTTTCCCTCAGGCAGAATCTTGCTATATCGCTAAACCTTTTGTGTGCTGAGATTCTCGGCACATGCCACTATCCTTGTCTCCATAAGATGCTTTTTAAGTTCTTCCTTTTGTGCCATAGCTTTTAACTGAACTTTTTCTTTCTTTGGCACATTCTTGGGAAATTCCTTAAACTGTTTTATAATGCTTTGGGTTTTGACCCATCCCACTTTAGAGTTTACTTAATTTGTTGAATTTATTTTATATCTACTATTCTTATTCAACTGCACTTCTAGAAAGTTTTTTTTAAATGTCCATTTATCCTATTCACACTTTTCCTTTTATCATTGGGTGTGAGGATTCTAAGATATTCTTATCTTAAAATCATTTGCATGAAAATCTATGATTTTCATGTGATGTTGAGTGAATTAGTCTTTCAACTGGTTATTTCACTGGTTCATTCTGTTCATTCTGAGCCCACATTGGAGGATGTTTGCATCCTCACTCTCTCTTCAATTTCCTTCCACAGCAAGGGAACTTCTCACTCTATTTTAAGCACAGAATCAGCTTTAGTTACTACTGCTATACAGAATCAGTCTCCACTGTCGTGTGGGCATAAAACTCCCACCCACACTTGTCTGCTTCTCAACATAGAACTTGGCCCAATGTCATCAATCTTGTCCCACGAATTTCTTTGTCTTTCTAGTCTGTGGGCATCACTATCTTGATTTGGACTAAGCATTAATTTTTAAATTTCTTATTTTATTTCTCTATCATTTTGTATATTTGAATTGAGGCTAAGGGTTGTCAGTGGATGACACAGTGTAATTTTAATGAAGGTCCTAATATTATTTCTCTGTTGGAAAAATATTCAAAATTTTTTTGTTGCTTCCAATTTGGAACATTCCATAATGTATCTTTTAATTTGAGTAATTTGGGGAACAAGTGATTTTTGAAATTTCAGAATATTTATTTTAGCAGAAGATAATTAACAAGGGAATACAAGAATAATAAATATCAAATAATTGTTTTGTTTGTTTTGCTCTATATTTCAGTATGCTAGTTAATTCAGGAGTCTGCTCTAGTGGGGGGCTTGTGCCATTTGACTTCAGTGATAAAGACACACCTTGGATATTTGATTTGGAAAGTTTCCCAGCTTCCCATACTGAATTTTCTCTTATTTCCTTGCTTCCCCCCCCAATAGTTATATTTTTATTTATTTGCTTGTTTATTTTATGAGGCTTGAATTAATTCCTTTTAAGTGACTGAATATAAGCCATTAGGAAAGGATGTCTTTGAAATGAGGATTTTTTTCAATCAATTTTCTTTTCATTTAAGTAGGTTAAAACCCAAAATGAATAATGAAAATGAAATAACATATATACTTATATACGATCATCCAGTCCATATGTATACCTCATCCAAGCTCCTCTCTATCCCTCACCATTTTTCCATTTCAACTTCATTTGCTTTCTCTTTCTTTAAAAAAACCCACTGAGTCCACTTAGTGCTGCCTTTATGTGCAGGGGTGTGGGACCAGCTACTGGAGCATGGGTAGGGGTTTGGGAACTTCAGCTATAAAGAAAACTTACTCTCACTTTTCCATCAGCCAGCAGTTCCCAATATCTTCTGAGCTGGGGGTGAGACTTCTTGAATCCTTCTCCATCTGTGATGGGATTTGGCTGGCTTGACCTGGTTGAGATCTTGTGCATGAAGTTTTGTCTGTCATGTTCAGCAAACAGTGTGTTGTAGCAGATGTCCCGTTCTTCTGGCTCTTATATTCTTTCTGCTCCTTCTTTCTTGATAATTCCTGAGCCTTGGAGGTAGAGGGTGTAGTATAGGTGTTCCATTTAGAAGTGAGCATTCCTACTATTTCTTATTCTCAGCATGTAGCCCAGTTGTTGATCTCTATGTTAATTGCCAAACTGCAAATAGAAGCTATTCTGAGGAGAAGTAAGACATGCATTGCTCTATGAATAAAACAGTAACAAGAAAGAGAGAAAGAAAATTATAAAAATGGGATTACCATTCAAGATAATAGATAAGGTAAAGAATGGAAAAAAAATCTTTACCAGCTATATATATTTAACAGAGGGTCAGTATCTAGAACATGCAAAGAACTAAAAACTTTACCACCAACAAGGCAGATAACTCAATTAAAAATTTGGGGGTGGAACTAAACAGACATTTCTTTTAAATGTTCAACAAACCCAGCTACCAGGGAAACACAAATTAAAACTTTGAGATTTCATCATACTCCAGCCAGGATGGCTAATAAAAACAAATAAACAAATGCACAAACAAACAAACAAACCCTCCTATGTCCAACAAGTGTTGCCATGCATTTGTGTTATAGAAAAGGGCATACTTCTTCACTCTAAGTGGGAGAAGTCAATATGGAAACAACTGTTGAGGTTCCCCCAAATCTTGAAATCAATTTAATGAGAAAAGTTAGAATAGAGCTAAGGAGAGACAGAAAGGGGATAATCTGGATGGGAGGGAAGAACTGGCAGGAGTAGAGGGAGAGGAAACAGTAATCAGAATATATTGTATGAAAGAAAATTATTTTCAGTAAAAACCCCCACAAACCTTCATTTGAAATAAAAAAAAACTGTTTTTAGTTGGAGGAAAATGTTCAGCTATACCTCTCCTGGGAATACTCTCAGAGGACTCTATCTGCTATTACAGAGATACCTGTTCATCCATGTTGATTTCTGTTTTATTCACAATACCTAGAAAATAGCCTACCCATCCATCAAAGCATGAGCAGATAATGAAAATGTGGTACTTACACACAATAGGATATTTTTCAGCTATAAAGCAAAACAGAATTATGAAATTCACAGGTGAATGGAGATGTAAATCATCATTCTTACTGAGGTACCCTAGTCCTAGGATGGCAAACACCACCTTCTCTCTGACACATTTGTAACTTTGGATACATGTATTTAAATTGGAGTACTTACAGAAGTCAGCAAACTAGTGGGCTGGGATTGTCAAGGAAGGAGGAGAGAGTACAGGTAGTATGAAGGGGAAAGGGGGAATAACAGATTGGAAGGGTTAAATTGTGTAAGGAATATGAAGGCAGGGTACACGAGAGTATGGAAAAGGATAACTAATCCACACTAGTTTTTTATGTTATGCCAGAATCTTTCCTGTTTTCTTACTCAGGAGAAATGCTGGCTTTGGCTCCGGTAGCTCTGTAGCACCTGGAGCCCATCTTATGGCTCAAATCTTCCTTAAGTGAATATAATGGAAGGTATTATTGTCCTTTGTCTTCCTTTGCTGTAGCCAGTGTCTTACCTGAGAAGAAAAGAAGGGAGAAATAACCTAAAATCTTGCAGGGGTTTTGTGTAGACTAAACCAGTAAGAAATTGAACTCATGTGCTTTCTGAGTCAAGCCCATGAAGGCTTGCTCTTTCATAGATTTGACTTATGCCTCTGAGAATTTTATGCTACGCTTTGGATAAAGATTTCAAGTTGTTTTGAGCTTGCTCCAGGTCACTTACTTAATAAAAACAAAATGACAAGTGGCCATGCTCCAAACTTCTTTGGTGACTAGAAACAGTTTATGTAACAGTTTTGCATTTATTATTTACTGATGTCTGTTTAGGAGCCATGTTGGCACAGAGAAGGTGTGAGTTCACTTAATTCTCAGAAACAATCCATGGTCTTTACATTTGATGTATGAAAATTACTAAAATAGTGTATGTCGATCTACTGCTTGTGGTTGGAATAAAGTGATGAATAACACCATATTCGAGGCTTGGACTCCAGTTGAGATATGTCTAGACATTTGAAATCATTAAAGAGCAACTGTGTTAAATACGTATTTTACATTTATTTAGTCATCGTGTGTGTGTGTGTGTGTGTGTGTGTGTGTGTGTGTGTGTGTATGTGTATATGTGCGTGCGTGCGTGTACATTTGTCAAGGCATGCTTGTGGGCATCATAAGTCAGTTTTCAGGAGTCTATTCTTTGTTTCCACAATGTATGTTTTGGGGGGCTAACTCAGGTTTTCAGGCTTGGCAGATGGCAGTCCATTGAGGTATCTTGATACTTCTGACTATGCAGTCTTATGCTGGAAGTGTACATATTACATGCTTTGAGATCTGAATTTTTAAATTCCTTGCAAACAACTGTTTGCCTACTTACACTTACATCTGTATAAGTTTAGTAAAATTTAAAACAACAACAAGAACAAAACAAAAAAACCCAAACTGTGATTCTGGTACTATTCTATTTTCTTTTCTACCACAAAATTTTAGTCAGTGATAATTAAAACAGTTGTTTGTACTTAGGTTATATAAACCAGAGAATACAGGAAATTACCCAGACAATTTAGATGAAAAAAAAAAAGTTGTTGTGAAAAATATGGTTTTCTTTTTCACATGTAAGGGTCAAATACACAAAGTCACAGAATAATAACATAAATTTCCATTTTGTTTTATCCATAAAGGTAAAACCAGTCTGAAAATGTTAATGAGACAGAGGAAAATTAGTTTCAACTTTTCTAATGCAAATTACTACTTTTTCCCCTTCAACTCAGTTTTAATATTCAACACCATGCCAATAATTTACTATATTAAAAATGTGCTATAAAACAGTTCACATGAACATTGGCTTTTGCAATGAAAAAGAAAATACAGAGCTTTTTTCAGAGTGGGCCAGCCAAACTTTGCATAGAAATTTTGTGTGTTCTGAAATTGTATATGAGAATTTAAGAACTGGTTGACAATTATTAATTTCTTGCATGTTATAAATATAAAAATTATCAAAAACATCACATATAGACTTGCTCCCCTCAAACTTTTTCTAAGTATCTAGGGTTGAACCATAACTTGGGACTGATTCAGGGATTTTCTGCACAGGGTTATTTTGCCTGATAACTGAGCTCTGAATGAGCCCTGAGTCAAAATCTTCATGGGAGCATGAATCTTGGTATGTGCTTCTGAATAACAGGTCCAGATAGTAGTCTCACATAGGGATACTCAGAGAGCAGTCTTGACTAGAAGAAAAGTCATTTGCTATTTTTTTAAATCATATTATTGCTTATATATAATTTTTAAAATGCTTTGTTAACTTTTAAAAAATTAACTTCTGTTCAGATAATTATTTTAAAAGGACAAAAACTTGGAAGCAGGTAACTCGACAGCCTACCTCTGCCAAGACAGGGTGGGAAAGTCCTTCAAAATTCCCACTTTACAACTAAGGTCTGTTGGAGATACTGGTCCAAGAGGCTGAAGATAGATGTTCCAATGTATTGAGAGAAATTGGGAACTGTCCAGGCAGCCACTTCTCTGTCATTTCTTAGTTTTGGAAGCTGCTGGCTCTGCACTTCCTGTATATTCAAATATATTTATCCTTCTCAGGTCTCTGATGTGGCTGAAGACTAGATAGTTATAGTTTCACAGTTAAATTTTAAGTTGTTTTAGGAATTAAAAGGATGTTTAAGGTCTAAGAAGATGTTTTTAAGTTGGTAATGCAAGTTAGGATGGAAACAGAGTTAGGTATAGAACTTTAAACTCATCGAGAGAGATAGATAATAGAATATTAATATCAGTTGCCAAGTATGTATGGACTGGGCATTGGGAATGTATGGTATACCTTATAATTTTCATAATTGTGGCCTAATTGTTCGTATCATTTTGTATTGTATTTATTGTTATAAGAAAAAGAGCCTGTTATTGGACTAAAAGGGGGAGCTGTTAGGAGGGAAAAGATACACCTTAAATTAAAATAAAAGTGGATTGGAGGGTGAGGGGGAAGAGGGTAGGAGTGTGGGATCAGGAGGGAGGGGATTATGATTCAGATAGAAATTGAAATAAATGTTAAAAAAGTTGAAATTACATCTCTGACACATGCCCCACACTTAAGTCAGCTGTCTGTACCTGAACTATAAAGTTCGTAACACAGTATTATGAAAGATATGCACCAAACCTGTCAGGCAAAATAGCTCACAAATCATCGTGGATGGAAAAGATAAAACTTTTTAAGAAATGAAAATTTTCCTTGTTGTTTGTTAAAAAAAAGTTGAAGCCATTTTTTTTCCATCTCAAAGGTTAAGCTATATAATTTTAAAATCAGCTATCTAGCTATATGGTCAACTATATTTACTCCGTGAGTTTTGATTGATTCTAGCAATTAATCCAACTCAGTAAAAATGGTTTTATAAAGTGATGTCAGAATTTATCTCTTAAATATGCTAAATATGGGGGTATGTTTCCTTTATGTTGTGTAATGAAAAGGAAAGGATGTTACTTTTCTGGGGTGGGTACTAGGGTTGAACTCAGGGTCTCATGGTCTGTACCACTAATCGAGATTTCTAGAACCAGGAAGAGAGATTGTGCTTAACTTGTCTATTTTTTCTGTTGATTACACTCACATGTGCCACAGATAATCATATTCAGGGAAAAATGTCCAGCCAACAAATACAGTTGAAAATTATCTCAAATATCTACCCTCACAGCCAACAGCTCAGGACCTGAGATCAACAATCAATAAATGGGACCTCATGAAACTGAAAAGCTTCTGTAAGGCACAGGACACTGTCATTCGAACAAAACGGCAACCAACAGACTGGGAGAAAATCTTCACCAACCCCACATCTGATAGAGGGCTATTATCTAAAATCTACAAAGAACTCAAGAAACTAAATGCCAAGAAACCAAATAATCCAATCAAAAAATGGGAGATGGAGCTAAATAGAGAATTCACAAAGGAGGAATCCCTAAGGGCTGAGAGACACCTGAAGAAATGCTCAACATCCTTAATCATCAGTGAAATGCAACTCAAGACGACCCTGAGATTCCACCTAACACCTGTTAGAATGGCTAAGATAAAGAGCTCAAATGATAGCGCATGTTGGCGAGGGTGTGGAGAAAGGGGAACCCTACTCCATTGCTGGTGGGAGTGCAGGCTTGTGCAACCACTATGGAGGTCTGTCTGGCAATATCTTAGAAATCTAGGAATAACCTTGCCTCAGGACCCAGCCATATCTACCCTCACAGGACAGGGAGCCTCTAGGGTAGTTAGGCTTTCTGAAAGCCCTTCAGACACCTTCCACTTCTCAGGCCAAGCTGAGCCGGTTATTGAACATCACACGTGATATCTAAGCCCTCCACATCTCCACCTCATGATGGTTTTCTCTGTTATTTTAGAGGCCCTGTTTTTCTTCGGATTTGCATGTCACTAGCCAGTCTCTTGAGTATTATGATTTAAAACTGTGACAAGGGGGGGAGGCAGATGCTCTCTGTTACTCACCACTGATGAGAACAAGTCAGAACTGATCAAAATAGGACTTTAGACGTAGGATGTTAATGGTGGCTCGAGATTGTAAAATCTAGCTTTCATCAATATGTCCTTAATAGGATCATTTTCCAGTGATTTTTTTTCTTATGACTTCAACAACTAAAATATTCTTCCTTCCTCTCTCCCTCCCTTCCTCCTTCCTTCCGTTATTTTATTGTAGCTTTGGCATCTACTAAATAATACACAGATTTGTAGTCTATATTTCAGTAAGTTCTATGAAATATATGTAATTAAAAACTAAATGCCATATTGAATATATTCATTATTGATTCCAAACCTCACTAGAACTGTTTCCATGCTAATATTGGTACCTTCACAGTTAAATATGATCTAAGTACTGTGGGACTGTACACAGACCTCAGTTGTTGCCACAGGGACAATTTTATTACCTGCCTTACATTCATATTACTTTAATAACACTTTATAATAATGCATCACATTTATGTAGCACCTTTTTTTTTTCTGATGATCCCAAAACACATAAAAGCATTAATTCTTAAAACTATCTAGGAGAGCAGTAAGTATTTTTATACTCATTAAAAATTTTAATAAAAATATAAACTCATGCTATAGCTGGAGCTAACATATTAAATGGCTTAGTTTTCCAGGGAATAAGAGTTTTACAGTTCTTGCTTCTGGATTTTGAAACTTGTGCTTATTAAAAATAGAACTAAAGATTCTTTTCTGTGTGCAAACTGATATATATATATAAAACAATATATTAGAAAATTCAGAAAATAGTTATAAGTGTAAAGGATAATATAGTTGCCTACAATGCTATATTGCAGACATAATTACTGTTAATATATGGTATGTCTTTTGTAAGTTCTCACATGCACATATACAAATATATACTTTTAACATGTTCATAATTGTATGTATTTTGTTACATATTATATTCAAGGCAGTATCCAATGTTTTAAATTGTTTTTTATTTTTCTCAGTGCCTATATAAAGATGTAGGTTAAACATTTAACAATTTTACTATTCAGATACCTTCAGTTCTTGTGTTTTTCAAGGCTTCAAGGATTACAAATAATCTTATAATGACTTTTCCTATGCAAAACATCTTTACTTTTCTGTCTGTTCCCCCGCCTGCTTAGGGAAGACTTTAGAAATAGAATAACTGTGTCAAATGGAATTAAACTACTCAGAGTATTTGTGTGTGTGTTAAAAATTAGATTTTGGAAAGTTTTACTTAGTAATTTGTCAAGTATTTAATTTACAAATTTAAAACTGAGTTTTAAGTTCCTAGTGAAACTTGATCTGAATGAAAAGATTAATAGATTAAAAAATGAAAAAAAATCATGTTAGATAGGAATTTCAGTTTTTGCTAAGATGTAGCTCAGCAGTAGGGAGCTTGCCTTCTGTGTACAAGGCTTTCCAAGCAGAATCAGAAATCCATGCTTCAGTCCCCATCACTAGGAGAGAGCGAGATTGAGCGTGAGAGCCACAGTGAGTGCATGGGGGAGAGAGGTTTAGAATCAGTTATTCTTGGGTTTTAATTTTACTTGAGTGGCTTCAGGCAAAATTTTAATTTATGAGTCTCAACCTCTCATCTGTAAGTTGGTGATTACAATGTCTGTTTTATAGAAGTACTATAATCTTTAAATGAAATGGTACATACAACACAATTACAATTTCTGGAACTTTCTCACTGTCTCAATGTTTTATCCAGTCCCATGGCTTCCACATGTATTTATATGCTGACTACGCAGAACCACCTAGGCCTGGTTCAGACCCTTTGCCAGAGTCCCTGACTTGCATATCCAGTTACCTTCTTAAATTTCCATGTATGTATTCAAACATAAAGCTCCTAAAATCTTCATATGTAGTATCTTTTGTATGAGTCTCCTTACATGCTTATGTATAAATGCATTTTATAAAATTATATCATTAATAAATGTACTTTTCATGGTTCTCCAGAAAAACAGAACCAATAGACTAATGGAATAGAAGCACTACTCATATATACTGCATTATCTCTTTCTTTTTCTCTTTCTGTCTCCGTTTCTTCTTCCACCTCATACTGGCAAGTCTGAAGTTTGCAGATTAGGATATCTAGAAAGTGACACTGAGAACTGATGTTTCTTCCAATACCCAATCTTGAATCAAAGGGCAATTTGGATGACATATAGTTCCCTCTTCTCCAGGCTCTTAAATTCTTTCATTGATTAGATGAAGGTAATCTGCCTTATTCAGAGTTTGTTAATTGAGGTCAATCTAAAAATGCTTATATAATGACATTTAGACTGATATTCAAGAAACGTCTTGGTGCTGTCTTTAACCAAACTCATGCTGTCCCTGACATGCAGGATAAGCCACCTTGCTAAATTTATGTGTAAAAGTACAGGTGGAGCAAGTCCCCACCGGAAGTCTTGGTGGTGTGTACATCTTCTATTGTCTCATCCTGCCATGCCAGCATTTGTTGTGCTGTTCAAGCTAAACTCTTGCAATGAATAGCATTCTCTTCTCTTACCCTAGGTCAAATCCGTCACAAAGGCCAATATGTGTCTTTGTAAACATTTTTCTAATCCACTCTTTTCTTAGATATGGTCACCACTCTTTTCAAATCACATTCCCATACTTATCCCATCTGATTATCTCTCAGACTGAACACCAGAGCAGCCTTTAAAATTCACTTTAATACTGTAAAAGCCTTCTGAATTTCCAATTTCCCTATGAGTAAAAACACTTTTTTATTGTAACAAATGACAGGAAGTCCTGAGACTAAGCATGCTTTAGTTCCTATCCACTGTTAAATGCATATGTTGCCTCCCCTCCCCCCCCTTTTCCTGAGCTCACTCATCCTCCACCAGCACTATGGGACATTTTTAGGTCCTACAAATTGTCTAATTCACTACTGTGTCAAAACCTTTCCATAAATCGTTCTCTCTGTTCTCTTACATCCCTTGACCTTGAGGTGTCTTTTCTCTTTGTATTACTTAGATATTCATATAAATTTTCCACTTGGAACAGTCATTCTAAATACTGTCTAAAGTAATCCTTTTCATAAGCCTTGCTTTTACCTTCCATGAGTGGTCATGTTATATAGTGTGTGAATATGTATTTGTTTATTGAGAGTCTCTCAGATTAGTGTCTAACTCACATGGCTGTTTGGGTTGCCATAGTACATTCACTGCCTAAATGATTCATTATTTGCATAAGCAGGATATTTAGTTAATACTGAATAGATGAAAAATTGACTATAGATTAACTCCAGTGCTGTCCCCTTTTTTTGTTATTAAAATTATAAAATTATATTAGAGGTTGTTATCAGTTCCAGTGTCGAGTAGTAGTCTGTAAAGGAGAAATACTCATGAGTCAACCCCCAGAACCTATAAATATGATTTTATTTGTAAATAATGGAATCATTACAAATATAATTAAGATCATCAAGATGAAATCAACCTGGATTATCTGACAAATATCCTTACAAGCGATGCAAGAAGAAAGACAAAAGACATGGCCATGAGAAAATGGAGGCAGAGATTCAATAATGGCCACTGTGTATGCCTACCATAGCTAGAAGCTAGAAGAAACAAGGACAGGATGTCCAATACAGATCTGACACCTTCATTCTGGATTTCTACCTTCCAGAAATGTGAGAAAATGAATTTCTTTTATTATAGAATATATAGTTTGTTGTGTTAACCATGGGAAATTGATATGTGAAGTAGTATTGGTATTAGGGTCTTCAAAAGTTTCTACACTATGGTTGGTTAGCATTTTGGTGACAAATGTCCCATTCATCCTGACTTATGGACTCTGAGCACATCCCATACTACACAACATTGTCAAAAATTATTGTTACCTATTAGCTGAGATAAAGATGTTCATATGATTTCTATCCTTTTACATAAGCAATGCTTAATTGCTTAATTTTGTGGGGCTTTTCATCCTTGAAGTAAATATATCAATTATCACTAAGAAATTAGTACTGGGAGCTCAGTGGTAGAGTGATTATTATGAATACACAAAGACCTGGGTTCAGTTTCCCACTTTAATTAAAAAGAACATGGTTCTGAAAAATGAGTACTAGGCTGGTGGGATGGTTCAGTGGGTAAAAGCTCTTTCACTGCAGGTTGAAAGAGCTTTTACTTAGTCCTCAGTACCCAGAAAACATCTTACACAGTGGCTCACAATTGTGATCCCGGTACCCCTATGGCAAGACAGGAGGGGAAAATCTGCCCACAAGTTTTTAGGTCAAGTTTGCAGAGTGGAAGAAATGCCCAGTGAGGCCCTACCTCAGCAAAGGGAGAACTGGCTCTCAAAAGTTGTCTTCTTATCTCCACATGGGCACTGTGGCATGTGTACACACACTAATAATAAAACAAAATAAACACATTAGTTTCCAATGTGGAAAAATAAATAGGTTTATCCATAAACTATAGTGAAATAATCCTATTACTCTTAATCCTTAAAGGAATTTAAGGTTAGTATTTTCACTAATTGTGCAAATGAGTAAATAGAACATGGAAATTAAACATCCTGCAAATCATACAGTACTTGTAGGTATAACTGATCAGCATTTGGTTGTGCAGATTTTTAATTACTGTGTATCCTTATGTACACACACACAGTAAGGTGAACCAAGACACCGTAATCCATGGGCGAATGCTATGCCCCTTTAACTCACAGTACAGTGACTTGGTAAACCGCCCTTTTAACTGGTTATGAACTTAATATGATTGCTACTGTCAGGAAATACTTTGTTTCAGAAGAATACCTGGGAATGACACACTGACAATGGAGCTGATGGAGGAGGAAATGGTTGTCATGTTTTTCCTTTAATTAAAGCTCACCAAAAAATAAAATTGCTTACTGTCTGTTCATATAAGATGGACTCTGAATCTTCAGGCTGTGACCCATTTGAAACAGAAAAAAATGGAAATCTGACATATTATTTACTTTTCTTGTCTCAAGCTAGCTAGTAGAATCAACTGAAGGAAAAGAGTCTGCCCTGACTTGTGGCTATAGAGGCCTTCCACAATGGCGAAGGGATAGCTGGAGCAGCTCAGTCTGAGGAACTTGGGACGTGAGATGGTACATGGACCAGGGCACGAGCCGCCGATACAGGCCAGAAACAGAGATAGAGAAAACATTTAAAAACCTACCCCGAGTGACCCATGCCAGGAGGCAATTGTGTAGCTCCTGAACATTCCACAGTCTCTCTAATGACACTACCAGTGAGGGAACAAAAACTCAAAACATGAGTAGCAGATACTTCCAGTGTAAAGCACACTAGGAATTCAGAGTGCCGATCTTGACTGACTGTTGAGTTTTATTCAGTTAATTAGCTTCATATGTATGTATTCACGGAACATCATCTTGCAGGGAGGGAAGGAGTTTTGAGAAATTGTACCTATCCTGTAATGTTGACTGCTGAAGAGGACTCTTAGATGATGGGTTGGTTACTTGGATTAAGCTTTGTAGCTCCAGTATGGTAGTGTGAGAGTCATCAAATGCTTCCAACCATTGACACTCTTTCATTCAGTATGATTTGCAAATGAGTTGGAACAAAATGCTTGTTTTGTTAGTGTGGATAATCTTGGAGAAAAAAATTTGATCCATGTTCAAATTCTCATCTACTATCTATATGAACTGATCAGGTTTGACCTACTTCTTTGAATTTGAATATAAGCACACTGCTTTTAAAATTTATATATCTATTTTTGAAATTATAACTTAGCTACAGCATTTCTCTCTTCCCTTCCTCCAAATCCTCCCATATATGCCCATCCTGCTGTCCTTCAGATCCATGTCCTCTTATTTTTCTACTAATTATTATTGCATGTATACACACACATACACACATGTACACACATATACACGCATAAATACACACACACATGAACACACACACATACACAAGCATATTTCTAAATATAACCTGTTCAGTCCATATAATGTATGTATGTTTTCAGGGCTGAACATTTGGCACTGGACAACCTGCTGGTGTGCTCTTTCCTGGAAAAGACTATATTTCCTGCTTCCAGCTTTCGTCAGTGGTCTATAGTACATGTAGGGTTGAGGCTTTATGGTCTTTCTGTTGTTATCTCTGTTCAGCTATGTTTGGTCAAAGACCATGACTGACTAGAATTCCAAATGATGCTAGAAAAATCTTGGTTGGCCTTAGACTCTTGATAACAACTTTTTCCTTAATATTTCTTTTTGGTCATTATACTAGCTAGCTATAATTCTAACCTATTTGGACAGAATCATATGATTATATCTTCTTCAGTCACATATATAACTTGGGCAAAACAAGAATATTTACTTAAGTTACTAAAACTGCTCAGTGAGTCTAGGAAACTCAAAATTTACAAAATCTAGCTATATTACTAGTAAATTTAGAGGGTGCTGACCAATTATATCCACTAAATGAACAATGTGCATATTTAATGAAGAGGAAAAATATATAGCCTGTGTGCAGGGAACTTACAATAAGATATCAGTTAATATAAGAATATAGATACAAGATACAGATACAAGAATAGCCCTGTGAACATTATGTATATCCTCATATTGCCAATGACAGTGTTTTAAGAACAGTGAGTGTTATTAAAGTGGTAGGTCAAAGGCAATCTGAAGCTTAGAAGAATTAATGGAAACTATAAGTTTTATGTAAAATTCTGAATATTTCAAAAGACTGTCATGACAGATAGAAGTTTGTGTGTGCATGTGTGTGTGTGTGTGTGTGTGCATGTGTGTGTGTGTGTGTGTGTGTGTGTGTGTGTGTGTGTATGTAGGAAAATGTCCTAAGCAGCCTGTTCTCATTTTACAACCTTTCTATATATCTAGGTAACATTAAGACTTCAACCACTTAATATATATTGAAATTTCTACATGTGCATGTAGAACATAGTACTGTGGCATTGGTGATTCTAAAAGATTAAAAATTTCAACCTGTTCAACACAAAAAGCATGAATAGATTCTTCAGTGACTCTCATCCAGTCTGCTGCTCTCAGTCAGAGTAAGTTGCCTCCACCCATCTTTTCAAGGAAGGCATTTATGATTGATTCTGAATACCCACACACCTCTATTCCACCTCTAGTTAGCAGGTAAGGCATATTAATTTTACTGAAGAAATACTTCTGTTCACTGTTCACCATTTTTTGTCTTCACAGTCTTGTTTCCACTCAAGTTATTTGCAAGAGCCCCCAGATTTGTCTTTCTGTTATTGATTTTGTCTTCTGTAACTCAATTTCTATCCCTTACCTAGAGCATTCTCTCTCTCTCTCTCTCTCTCTCTCTCTCTGTCTTTCTTTCATCCCCCCCAAAAAAGAAAAAAACCTCAATAATTTTGATCACTGTGGTGGTTAGATTTTGTCAGTTTGACAAAAACTAGTCACCTGGGAAGGAAGAACCTCATATGAGGGATTGCTTCCTTCAGATTGGCATGTTGGGTATGATTTATCTGTAGGATATAAGAGGGTCCAGCCCACTGTGGTCAGTGCTGTCCATAAGCAGGCAGGCCTAGGGTATATAAGAAAAGAAGTTGGAAAAAATGGAAGGAAAAGTAGTTGATCAAGTCAGAGGAAGTGAACACAACCATTAAGCATCTTTCCTCCATGGTGTCTTCTTCAGTTCCTGCCCCCAGGACCCTGCTTTGGCTTTTCCTCATGACAGACTACAACCTGGAGGGTAAATAAACTCTTTTCTCCCATGTTGCTTTTGGTTAGTGTTTTATCAAAGCAACAGAAAGCAAATAAGAATAACAATGTTATAGTATTCCTTAATTCTTCAATGCCTTTCCATTGTGAGCAGGAAAACATGTAAAATTCAAGTTGATGACTTACAAGTTTGTTCTACAATATGTGTCTCATCTGTCCCTTTACCCTACATTGTCTGCATCTCTGTTTCAGTCATAGAGTATTTCTGCATTATCACTTGTGAGCCACTGTCTTTCCTCTGATTTCTGTAAATGCTATTTCTTTTACTTTAAGGAACAATTTGGGAAAATGTAATAAAATTTTATTAAATTTCATTTATTTTGTGTCCATATGCCCATGTGTATGTGTGTGTGTGTGTGTGTGTGTGTGTGTGTGTGTGTGTGTGTGTGT
>CAJQZJ010034221.1:1230577-1261261 GCA_907164525.1 Lophiomys imhausi | reverse complement strand
TGTGTGTGTGTGTGTGTGTGTGTGTGTGTGTGTGTGTGTGTGTGTGTGTTAAAGATCATATATGGCAGTCTAAGAACAACTTGTAGGAATTGGTTCTCTCTTTCCATCATGTGTGTTCTGGTGATCAAATTCAGGTCATCAGATTTGGTGGCAGGCACCTTTACCCACGAACCCATTTCATCAGCCTGGAATTTGCATTTATTCAGAAATAACTGTTTACTTACAGATCAAGTAAAGCAAGAGGAAAGATAAGTACAGGGTATTATGACTAAATCTCTATATTTTTTAGCAGAGCAATCATTCTGTGGGCAGAATGGGAGAGAAATATTTACCAGATACATTTTAATATCCAGAGTTTACAACATCTAATTACCATTTAAAATGCAGAGTTAAACACCAAAGAAATAAAACTACCAATCAACAAATAGTCATCAAGTGAACTGAATAGATAATTTAAAAAAAAAAACAAAGGAATACAAATGGCCTTTGTAATGGTGGAAAGTTCATGAGGCCTCCACCCTAGATAAAGAACTACAGGCAACTAAGGAATGCTGAAAATGGGAGAACCAGAGAGCACACCAATTGCTTATCCAATACTACCCAATGGTCACCTCTGAAATTATACATATATGTAGCACTACAAGACTGAGTAAGATGTATTTATTTATTTAGGGTATATACATACCACACACACATACACATACATACACACTTATATGTAACAGTATAAATAAAAAGAGGCCATGAATTTGAAAGAGGAAGGAGGGACAAAGGAGAGTTGGGAGGGATGAAAAGAAAGTTGGAATGACATCATTATATTATAATCTCAATTTTAAAAAAGTTTTCAATATCCCTAGTGATCAGGGAAATGCAGATTGAAAGTACTTAGAGATACCATCTCACTCTAGCCATATTGGCTTTCCTCAACAAGGCTGACAAAAGATGTTGGAGAGAATGTGAAGAGAAAGGAACCCTTATTCACTGTTGATATGAGGAGAAATTAATGCAACTGTTGAGGTCATCAGCTTAGAGATTTTTCAAAAAGTTAAAAATAGAAATACCACATAACCCAGCTATTTCACTGCAGGGAGAAACCCATAGAAATCCACATCCAAGAGATTTCTGTACTCATATGTTTATTGCTGTGATATATATCTGCTAATAGCAAGAAATTGGAATCAACCTAATTGTTCATCAACAGACAAATGAATAAGGAAACTTTGCTGTCTATGTAAAGTAGAATGCTATTCAGCTTTAAAGGCAAATGAAATTTAAATATTAGAAGGTGAATGGATAGATTTAGAATTATTTATATGTGATAGGAAGATATGATCAGGAGCATCTGGAATAACAAGTGAGACCTCACAATCTCAGAAAGAGAAAACTGTATGTTCTCCCTTATATGCAGAATCCATCCAATAACAACTTTATATAGGCTAAAAATGTAAATGTTCTCTCTGCAGAACATGAGCAAAAGAGAACAAAATATCAGGGGACTAGGAAGGACTGCATGCAGGTATAGATATACACTATTAAAGAAGATACTAAGTTAATTCTTTTTCTGGGTATAATGCTGTCATAGATCTTTTGACTTTTTGATGGATAGTGTGAAAAATACATTCAGTAGTGAAAGTGTAAGATTCAGTGTGATGCTCTACAGCTTCATAATAGCTATTCTGACGTTTAGAAGTTCTTTGAGATGTATGGGCTTTGGGACTGGAGGTTGGAGGAAGCTGATGAGATGATGATGGCCAGTTGGAGTATTAAAGAGCTCCAGGACAAGAGACAGAAAATATATCAAATGCTAGGAGCCAGAAAATATATCAAGTTAATGGATGTGAAAGGGAGAAATAAGAAAAAAAGAGTGAATGGGAAAGCAAGCAGCATGGAATGGAGCCAATCAAAATAGAGGACTAACCTGTTTTTGTTTTTGTTTTTCCAACTTGATGCTTGCTAGACTTACATGGAAAAAGTATACTCAGCTGAGGAAATGCCTCCGTTCTTATTGCCTGTAGGCAACAGTGTAGGATGTTTTCTTGATGAATGACTGAGGTGGGAGGTGCCAATCCTGGGCAGGTTGTTTAAGATGTAGGAGAAAATTGACAGAAGAAACCACGTGGAGCAAGCCAGTACCTACTATTCTTCCATGGCCTCTGCTTCAGTTCGTTCCCTCATTGAGTTCTTGTCGTGACTTCCCTCAGTGATGGATTGTTACCTTATGTGTATGATGAAATAAGTCCTTACCACCCCCAAGGTGCTTTATAGCAATAAAAACCTGAGACAGGGATAGACAGTGACTCAGGGACAGACAGTGAAGGATTTGTAGACCATGGTGAAGTTTTGTGAACGAGAAGTACTGTTCCTATGTGATAGGTATACTCGATTAGGAAAATCTGGAAACAGACATTTGTGTGTAGGTTTTCTGAAGTTGGCAAGGTGTGAATATGGGTCTCAAGACAGAAGGACAAATCTAATTAGTGTTGGACTCTGGGACAGGTGAGTGAAGAGAGACTAAAGAGGTCTCTGTAGTGCAAGAGCAGATTTCTCAGATAGAGAACAATGTCGTTGTTCAGAGTAATAATTTGAAAAGGAGTAAAGATTTAAGGGAGGGGCACAGGTCTCAGTTTGTCCTAATTAGTAATAGATGTTTATAGATCACCAAGAAGGCAAATCAATGTCTGTCATTAAAAGTATCATTTGATCCAAATATTGTGATCAGGAAGGAATAGCTATGTAGCTTTGCAGCAAACAGGGTAGAATAATAGTATAGAATCTGTTTGACCATTTACTCCAGGTTCTTGAATTTTTACCAACATGGCTTATCTGCGTCATCATGAACACAGTGTGCGTAGTGGATGTTAAAGAGAATAAAAAGCACATTCCTAGTGTCCATGAACAGAATCAGATTTAGGATACAATTAACTAATATAGGATGCTCTTTTAATGACATAAGATATTAAGAAAATATGAAGAGAGAATGGCATTTATTGAAAAGTATAGCATTCTGGAACTAGATGTATTAGCACTGAGAACAAATATGGGTGTTAACCAGATTTTAGCCCTAAAATATTGATTTTTGTATGAAGGGAATGTGTATACATGTGTTATGGGTAAATAAAAGTAGAAGACTTTATAGTGATAAATGTTTGTAGGCTTTTCAATGTTGATAGTTATAGTTTGTGTGCTGGTTAGTTTTTGGTCAACTGACACAAGCTAGGTCTTCTGATGAGAGGAAGACTAATAGAGAAAAATGCCTCCATTAGATTGGCCTGCGGGCAAGTCTGTGGTGGGATTTTCTTAAATAATAATTGATATATGAAGGTTAAGCCCAATGTGGGCGATGTCACTCCTGGCCAGATGGTCTTATAAGAAAGTAGAGTGAACAAGCCACGGAGAGCAAATTGGTAAACAGTATTCCTCTATGGGCTCTGCTTCAGTCACTGCTTCCGGGTTCCTGTTTGAGTTCCTGACTTGTTTGCCTTCAACGATGGACTGTGATGTGGAGGCAGAGATGAAGTAAACCTCTTCCTCCCCAAGTTAATTTTGGTCATGGTGTTTATCACAGCAATAGGAAGCAGAGTGGAACAGTTTGGCTGTGGGTCAGAGGTAAGTAAGTGTGGGTACATAAGATTCCAATTTAAAAGTTAGTATAAGTCTAACTACTGCTGGATGTTTTAGATCTCTCCTCCTCCCTCTGTCTCTCTGTCTCTGTCTGTATTTCTGTCCATCCCTGTATCTCTTTTTCTACCTTCTCCCACCTGTGTGTGTGTGTGTGTGTGTGTGTTTTCAAAGCGTCAGAGGCAAAGACTCTCCTTTTACTTCCTTTTCAATAAGAACAACATCTTATTTTATTATATACAAATATATAAGATATATATCTTATATATGAGCTCTGTGATGTTGGGTATGTTTCTTACCTGTTTTGTTTTGTTTTGTTTTGTTTTTTGCATTTAAGCTCCCTCAACTTTGAATGAGAGAAAAGCATAGCATTCTGCTGGGTGATTCTCGAGTTTTCAGTGAGCTAAATTACAGGGGCGTTACTGTCATATTTCCTCAGAGGAGTAAAGGTCTTTGCTTTCACTCTCTGCCCCTGCAGCTGTAGGAGCCCTCATAGAATGTTATAAGGCCTCTTCATCCAGGTGGAAATCGGGTGGCTTCTGCTTGAAAACCTTATAGATCTATTCCCATGAAAGAGATTATTGCCCCAATTTTAGAATTCATGAGGTTTTCATTGATGCAGCAATGAGCATCGGTGTCCTTGATAATTCTTTTATCTCTAGGCTACCCAGAAGTAGAGCGTACCTGTAAACTCACTGTAATTTGCAGAGCTGTACATACCTTTGAAAAATGATTTGTAATTCTCATGGCTGGCTCTCAAAGTATTTTTTAAATGACTCTGAGCAGAGCAAGGACAAGCCAACCATGTAAGACTTTAAAGAGGCACCTGACAGACACAGATATCACACATCTGTCTTGACAGCCACTGGGAGACGCAGAAGAGGTCTAACTCCACCGAGCACAGGACATTTAACAAGGACGTAAACTGAGAGTTTTTTCATGTCATTGTTCAGTCTGTGGAGATATTACATTTGGAATTTTGCTTTCCTGGATTTAAGAAAAGATAAAGTACAAGAGAGATCATAGATGGACCTTTAAAAAACGAAATGGAAAAGACCAGCATGGATCCTCAAAGCAGCTACAAGCATAATAACAATGCAGACAGAGACAGTGTCATAAGGGTACCTACAAATGAGTGCTCACTTAGTTCTGAATACAATCCAAAGACGCCAATATCCCCAAATGGCCTTCCCTGAACAAGTTTATTTTTATTCCGTGAACATTTACAATTTCTACATCAGACTGCTGCAAAATGTACTTTGTTTTTGAACGTGAGATTTAGTGCAGAAACCATATGCAAATGACAAACCCACATCGTGGCATGTGAGAAGCGGCAGTGTCTGAGGAAACATGCTGGGTCAGGGCCAGGTGCCTGACCTAAGGAGGGTGGAGGCAAGAGAAGGTCTCTCTTCATCTACTCACAAATAACTACCCTTCAGTTGGCCCAGGGAAATGCTAGTTTATTTACCCACCTTTCCTGCACAGAAACCTCAAGCTGAAGATTTAGGTGCTTCATATTTTCTCTTTAAGTTGGTGCCCATCAGTGTTTTACTCAGACTTTTCCTCTGTGAAAGTGTTGGAAAGAGGGTGAGGATTAAAAATGACTATCACTTTAAAAACAGGCACAATTTTATCTTGGAATATTAGATTTGTTCTCAGTAGTCAAATGCAAAAGTCTGATGCCAAGACATGGATTTGTCACTTTGTGCCTTATTCTCAGTCATAACTTTGGACTTACTAACAATTAACAGCTATATCTATGGCAACAAGTTCATTAAATAGCAGGAAGGTCACCCCCCCCAAACATCCTTCATTATTGGTTTATAGATTCAGTGCATTGAAAGGATTTTCCCCCTAACTATTCTATTGATATACTACCTGTATTTTCCTATTGTCTTCTTTTAAAATGCTTTATTGTTGCTAGCTGAGTATCATTATTTAAAATCTGTAATACCAGCATCATTTTGGAATGACAATGTTAACCTAATTCACAAAATTTTAAGCTTATTTATAATATCTCAGTGGCATTATGCTTTGTTAAAATTGCATTTCTGGAAAAATTCACTCATCTGTAACAGTTTAAACACTAGTCCTTTTCCAATATAGTGTATTAGTTGGGTGAAGAAATGAATTTTCTTTTTGCTGATTTTCTTTTCATTACATCTTGTGAAATCATAAGAGAATTCTTTAATTTATATAGGGAAATTTTGCTGCCATTTGCTTGGACTGTGACATATGACTGTAATTTGTAACATTTCTTCCAACACTTGGTTATTTGTTATGCCTTATTGGAATATTTGAGTTTCAGAAGTATGAATTAGTATACAATATGGGAGAAAATATATTCTGTAATTCTCAGGGGCATGGTGTGCTGCAGTCTTTAGAATTATAGGTTAGGAAACATACTTAAATAAGAACTTTGCTCTGCTTATACAAGTTGATTTACAGGACTTAGTGTGACTTGAATCTTAGTTTTAGTTTTGTATCTTTTAAAACCATTATTCACTGTTTTATGTTTAGGATAATGTATGTCAGGATTATGTGTGAACATTTCTAATTGTCTTTGAAAGTTCATCGAAATTATAACCTTTTTTCTCTGGGTGGATTTTGAGGCAAAGTATAGCAAAGGCACAGAGGTTTTGCTGTTATAACAACTCTTTGTTGCTTCTGTTTTATCTTTCTTGAGATATTCTGTACATGTAGCTCATGCTTACTTTGAAATTACAATTCTCCTGCTTCAGCATCCCCAGTGCTTGGATGACAGATGTGGCTTAAAAGTATTCACTGATGGTCTGCTTTAAGTCAGTTCCTGTGTTGGCCTTGGGAAGACAGACTATGGAAAGGTGGGTACGCTTCTATTCTCAGAAACTGAAAACTCTTTAGGTAGGAAAACAGAGGAACAGATAATTCCAAACACCATGTGGGAAGGAACACATGGACTGAGGCAAGTAGGAAGGTTTTTTGCCCACAGAAAAACTTCCTTGAGAAATTGACCCTTACCTGGGACTTAAAGAATATGTAGGAAAAGGACAAAATGAATGTAGGATTTGGATGTGTCCAAGAAGGTTGTCAGAAGAAATAGCTTTGCTATACAAGGCACTAGACAAGTCAAAGAGCATTGCCTCTGTGGCCAAAAAAACCAAACAACAACAACAACAACAACAACAAAAAAAAAAACCCCAGAAATTGCAATGCTCAATTGGATGTAGGCCTAGGAAATGTAAAAGTGAGGGGTGGTGGTCGAATTTGTTAAGTGAGTGAATAGATAGTTGAGGGAGAGTCATTTAACTGAGGAGAAGGCAGGTAAAAGTAATTGAGACAGGATACGTTTTTGTAGTATTGAAGAAGTATGAAATTACTATGAAATATTTATGTGGGCATGGGTAACATAGACAGGGAATTCAGATGAGAGAATTGGGCAGAGTCGACACTGCTGAGAATCAATCCTTATCATGCAGATGGCATTTTAAGCTTGGGAATGGTCTGCATGAAGAAGTTCATGGACTGGTATAATTTACTGGAACTTAAGCTTAGATAATAATACATTAAAAGAGTTTGTTGCCCATAGCCCCAAACAATTGAGGCCCATGGATATGAGGGATTGTTTTATTAAGTTAGAGAGATTTGTCATCAAAGACTATGAAAGAACCACAGAGGTCCTCTGATGTCGCCTTCTAAAAAGCCCACAGAAATGGGAATGTTACAGCAATGTCATTGTAGTTTTTGTTTCTCTTCCAGATAGAAACCACCCTCAGAAGTGGAGACACTGTCGTGATTTGAATTGAAGTCTAAAGATTATATTGGACAGGTTCATTGTGGTGCCTGACATCCCAAAAGCTTTCATCTAATGGAAGCATCTTACCCACAAGTGGGCTGTGGAAGCCACTCTGGGTGGCTGTGAGTCCCTTTCTTGCAGACATATCTGACTGGTCCAGGGTGGTCTTATCCTTAACCAATCTCTGGGCTGGCCAGTGTCCTATGAGATGGTTTGGCATAAAAACTGCCCAAACAGGGAAAATGGTGATTATTTTGGTCAGATGTCCTCACTCAGGAATTTGATGTAGGACATCTGGGGAGGGAGTCAGTTATTTGGTTTTGGGAGGGAGCATGAGCTACAAAGAACCACAAGAAGAGGTTTTGTGGCAGCAAGAAAGATGAATAAACTGATGGAGTAAGGAAACGTAACATATGAGTAAGCAGAACTGAAAGAAATGTTGAGGGAAAGATAGTAGGTAGCTAATTAGTACAAGTGAGAGGAATAACTACAGCCAGAAGAACAGAGTCACAGTCAGGAGATCAATGCTGTTCCTGGTGGTGTTGGGTCAATGAAGCTAGTGTCTCAGGAATCATATTGGATTTTTTTTTATTCCCGAACGCACCAGACTCTAGGGTACATGAAGGTTCCATGATACCCCCGTTTCAGCCTTATAATTAACTCTAATTAATTAAGGTAACTAAAGTGACTATTATTTACTGAAAGAGTTCTTCAACCAACCACTACATTTCTTTCAGGCCTACCTGGCAAATTGGATGACAGAATGTTAGAAATGTATTCCTTTGGGTTAAGGCAGTCAAGGCTGGAACATCTTCAGTAAAATGGGGTCCCAGAAGGTGGACCAGTTGGCAAAAATGCTTGCTGTGAAAGCACTCAGAATTGGATTTTGATTCCAAGCACCCATTTAAAAAGCTGGGCATGACAGAGCATTCTTGTAATCCCAACACTAGGGAAGACAGGAGGATCCCTGGGGCTTGGTGGCCAGGGTATTTTAGCAGAATTGGTAAACTCCAGATTCAGTGAGAAACATTGTCTCAGAAAATAAGACAGGTAGGGTTAGAAAGAAGCTCCACTTAGCAGCTAAAAGTTCTTGTCCCTTTTCCATAGGACCCACGTCCAGCTCCTAGCCCTCCAATCTGGTAGCTAACAATTCCCTATAACCAGTTCCAGAGCATCTGACGCCATTTTCTGGCCTCCTAGGACACCTACACACATGCAGCACACATTCAAGCAGACAGACTTGTAAATGAACGCACAAAAATAAAAGTGAAATAAGTCCTCCAATAATCAGGCTGCTGGGAAAGGACAGCCAGTTTTCATCAGGGATGCTGTCCCTGAGAGGCTGCCCTGTACCCCGGTAGATTGCCCTATGTCTACACACATAGATGTAGCAATAAATAAATAGACCCAGTGGTTTAAAGAAAGAGCGTGTGAAGTCAGGAAGAAGTAGTGATGGGGGGCATAAAGGAGAAATTTGAGGGGAGGGAGAAGAGGATAGATTTTAAATAATATATTATGTACATATATGAAATTCTCAACCAAACCAAAACATTAAGGGGAAGAGTTATTGAGAAAGATACTAACACTGAACCCTGCATGAATGTGCCTAGGTATCATGTGGAGCCACACACATGTACATCCACACTTGTGGACATATACATAAACATGTATACACCCAAACACATGAAAGATTATCTGGTAAGATATTAAGTATTTGTGTGTGACATAGTACAGAAAACCATTTTCAAATCTAAGGAATGCTTACTGAACCTTGGTTATGTAATGAACGTTTTTCATAGTCGTGTGCACACACAGTGGTATGACCTGGTGAAAAGGGGGACAAAGGTAGGCAGGAATCTCGGGTGAACACTGATATCATATAAAACACAGTTTGTAGAGGCTTACAGTCCAGAGGTAGAAACACATAGGACTAGGAAAAATGTTAAAGATAACTTAGAGACTGTAAATTCAGATACTTGTTGGATTCGAGCAAGTGTTCAAATGACAGGAGCTGGTAGTTGTTATGGGGAGTGGGGTTCATACATCTAGTTTTCAAAAGGGAACCAATACTTATGCAGAAGATCCCCAGTTTTAAATATAGATGTGGAATTTAAATGAAAGTAAAGCAAAACAGGTCTTTGGGATCAAACAATCACTTTTTCAGCCTGCATTTGGGACAAGGCTCAGCAGTTTATGATCTGTGTTCTAAGATCAATGGATTTCAAAGCATTTAAAGATTCAGACTTATTCTGCAAAAAGAAAATTTACGTCTGAATATGTCATGCAAAAAACTTGAAACAGATGTGTTCCAACTGAAAAAGGAGCAAGGAATCATAGCCTTGTAACCATTGTGGGCTTCTACTCTAGGTAGGCTCAAATTTGACCACTGAGAGCCACTGGACAGGATATTTAGATAAAAACAGGAATAAAGTTTATTTATATACTATAGCATGTAAGCTGCTACATAAAAGGATTGAGTGTGTTAGCTCTAGAACTATATTCCCTGAGTCACTTTTAAGGGTAAATATAAGAGTGTGGCAATGACGTTGGTAGCAATGAATGGCTCACCTCTTAGTGGCCAGTCAGAAGAGAGAGAAACAATGCTTGCACCTATGAGCTTTCTTTAATTCACCTTGCTTTCCAGCCTATTGGGTGGAATCATTCACATTCAGGTTTGGTTCCTCCCATAAGTAATCCACTCTAGATATACCCTTGTAGGCTTTCTAGACCATGCTTTGAATCTAGGCATGTCTCAATCCAATCAGGTTAATAATCCAGATTCACCCTCTCAGTAGCATACTGTCTCTTCCCCTACATTTCCATAACTGCCAGATGGGAGGGATAAGTACTACTAACCTCATTAGATTCTTGAGATGATCAAATGCAGCAGGCCCCAGAACACAGCATGCAGTGAGTTCTCAATAAATGTTATCTTTTTTAAACTACAGGGATCTTTTACTAGCCACTAATAACACAGAGACATGTACTTCCTGTCACAACTAGCTGTCCTGTATGAAATAATAGTGGGGAAAGGATAGAAATCTGGATGGTAATACATTATGTCTGTAGTGTGGTAATTACAGGCAGGACAGGGTGGGAGCCTGGAGGTTTTTTCTTTGTAATTCTGGTCTTTGTAACTCCCTATTCTTAAAAGTATTACATATTATTGGCACATTTCCAACCTTCAGTCATAAATGTAACCTATCATTGTGACCTGTGACTGCCAAGGTACCCATAATCAAACTTGATGAGGAAATGAAGTCATTAGAATACACTAGAATTCATTCTCCATGATAGGAGCAGTGTGTAGAAATAATTTGTGCCCTGCTCCTTCCTCCACTGACAATGGCAAGGTTTATATACCTAACCAGGCACCTGGGGCCAGAAGCAGTCATGGTGTGAGGTGCAGGTTAGCAGCATTGCTCAGTAGATGTGAACTTTCCTTACCATCTCTTTGGAATAAAACCTAGAGTAGACAATGTTTTTCCGAGCACCGGACACATGCTTACGTCCAGGGAACCTTAAGTATTTCCCTGTCAGGATGGATTTATTAGCCATTGGTTATTTTCCTCATTGGTGATTTTAGAATTTCATCAGTCCTGCACCCTGCACCAATCCCTCTCTGTGGTGAGTGCTCCTTCATAGGCCATCTGGTCAAAAGGAGATTGGAGCCTTTGGCAGAAGGAAAATTAACAAACAACTATAAAAGGATTTTCTAAATATGTCCACAATCCAATATAAGCCTTGGTAATTTGATTTGTAGGAAATGGAGAGCAGAACCTTATACACAGAGTGCTTATCTATAATTCATAGTAATTACTGTAATGGGGAATCTATCATATAGATGTAGGAACACAAATTACATCCCAGGTTGAAGGATGTACTCCTGGCTGAAGTGACCCTTAATGTCCCCCTTATCTACCTACCTTTTAGCATGATTATTTAGGTGACCAGTAGACTGAAGGATTTTCAAGCCCTGGAAACCCCAAACTGAGGCTTTTTCTTTTCCAGTGAGAGAGAACATTGGCTCATATCACAGGAGAACTCAGAATACTTTCTTAGCTTAAGAGGATCCCTAGAATTTTGGGCTTTGTGTTCACAAGATACCATTTAAGAAAGTATTGATTTACCTACTTGTACAATTTGTCATCTACTGTTAAAATAGAATGAATATATTTTTATTCAATGGAAATGAAAGGGTGTCTATAGTTGCTACTGAAGATTCAAACTCAACTGGGCTGGATGCTGATGTGTGGTTAGGGAGATGGACCCTTGAAGGGGAGCAAGATGAACACATGATTTTGTGAAGAATAATAAAAAACGGGGCCAGCTTTTAGCCTTTATAGATCAGTGAATTTGTTCATGTGTATGCATGTACATGTGTGACCAGGAGGAGTAGTGAATTATAGACTCTACATATTTCATGTGAAATATCTGTACTTTTTATTCATTTATTTTTAAGCATCGCATTCATGACTGGCATCTCTTTACCTGCTGTCATTCTGACCTCCACATTCCTCCCCCAGAGAGGTTGTAGCTGATCATGGAGTTTTCACTTGTTCTTTTTACAGTTTGTAATTGTCCAGCACTCTTTACCTTTGTTCTGTCTGGGAGGCATTCAGAATCCAGCCGCTATTTTATTTTTAGTGGCAGAGCATGTCTACTCTTCAGCTGTTGGGAATGCTGGTCCTGGCTGTGAATCTTGTTTGCTTTAAGTTGCAGTACTTTAGTTTTTGGAAGCAGCTGTATTGGTAAAGCTTCTGACTGCATTACTGGACAAAGCCTACATTACAAAAACCCTCAACTTGTTTGCTCTTCACTTCAGAAAGACTGTGGGCTGCTAGCTTGTCTACCATACTCGTGTTACCCACATGCCTGCTAAAGTTTTCACCAGCAGGCATGGACCTCTTGGTCTTTATTTTAAAAAAAGTTGACCTATAACTATTTGGTTTGATAGTGATCTGCCAAAGACAAACCATGAAGGGCTGCCACAACATACTGGCAGACTTTGGCCCTCCCATTAGCAGTGAAAGGGTTTTGAATGGAGGACTTGACTGTTTCCCTTGGTCAGCGTCTTCAGAAAAGAGCTGCAACTGGCACAGAGAACTCTTCCTTGCTGTTGCAAAGCTGGTTGCTTCTTCATTGAACTTAGAATGTGTGTAGGGTGAAATCATTCCTCTCTCTCTCTCTCTCTCTCTCTCTCTCTCTCTCTCTCTCTCGTGTGTGTGTGTGTGTGTGTGTGTGTGTGTGTGTGTGTGTGTGTGTGTGTGTGTGTTGTGAGAGGCATCAGAGACATTAGAGTAGTAAAACTAGTTATGGCAGAAAACACAAGCACACTGTGATTCCTAAGCAGTCATACATGCCCAGGCATCAGGAAGAGGAGGAAGTTTCAGTTGGTTGGTGGTCCATGAAAGCACAGAATTCCATCAACCTATGTAGTTGTTCAATTGCTTAAATTGCAGCCATATGTCAATGCGTTTTATTGCACATACATTAATCTTCTACTCCTCCAATCTTAAAGAGCTTAATGGACCATTGTACTACTTCTTCTGATTTTTAGTATCATTTCAATTTGAGTTGTTTTTCATCTTTTCCTCAGGAGTTGTTACCTCTCTTGAAGGACCTCAGAATAGTTGAAGCAATCAGTGGATGTAGATGAACTGATCTGCAGTTTGCTTATTTTCATTTCTGCTGGACATAATGATTCAATTCTTCAGTGTTCAAGACGGGTGATCAGTGAAAAGGGAATCAGTTTCTTTTGGGTTTGTGTAGAGTTTGATGAGAAATATCAAGGCACAATCGTAACATAAATCCAGATTTCATTGTTTAAGAACTCACAGCAGGAAAACCTTAGTTTAGGGCCTATGTGGTCTGAAAGATGGCTCAGCGGGTAGAGATGTTCTTGCCTACAAATGTGATACCTGGCTTTGATTCCTGGATCCCACAAGGTGACAAGAGGGAAATGACTTCTGAGAGTTGTCCTCTTGGCCTCCATGGCCCATGGTGTGTGTGTGTGTGTGTGTGTGTGTGTGTGTACAATCATACACATACACATACAATACCACACATATATACGCACACAGACAAACACACACCAAACAAATAAACCCTAAACTTTAAATAATAATGCGTAATAATCTTGTTCTACAACTAAAGCTAGAAAAATGAAATTCATATTTTTTAAACCTAGCCAAAACCATGGAAAAAAATTCTCAGCCTTTAACTTAAATCTGGTTCATGAATGTGATTGTGTATTATGAAACTAAATGGGTAGGTTTTTTTTCCTTACTTGACTTAATTGTTATCATTTAAAAAGTTAGGAGACGTCACATAAAAATACTGTTTCCAACTCCTTAGTCTTGAAATTCTGGACTTCTTGTCTGTCATTTAATAGTTGTTGGCCCTTTCCAATAGAGCAATGTCACCACAGGCTCCATGACTTTGAGGCCAGGGCCAGCTGCCACATTTTTGCAATTTTGCCTTCCTGAAGCTGTACCAATGTCATCTTGCTTTCTCATTTCATTGCAGTAATCTGCTTGTCCACTAAAAAAATACTTGCATGTGTGTTGCCTGCCTTCAGTTCTAAGGGGGGATACAGGGAATACTTACCCTTCTTATCAAAGGCCATTTGAATTTATTCTCTCTCTCTCTCTCCCTCTCTTTCTCCCCCCCTCTCTCTCGTGTGTGTGTGTGTGTGTGTGTGTGTGTGTGTGTGTGTGTGTGTGTGTATGTGTGTGTGTGTCTGGTTTCTCAATATTTGTGATATCAGGAATAATGTTTAAAGCAGATGTAAGAGAGAGAAAGCTTTTTTTTTTATAGATATAAGTGATTCAGGATGGCAGTCTTCAGTCTTGTGCTAAGGCCAGGGAAGTATGGGAAGCTTAAGTGTAATAAACTGTAAATTCTTTGAAGAATGTTAGAAATTACAAGGAAAGACCTAGGCTTTTGCCTTACCTCCTCCCGAGATTATATCAAACAAGGAAATTTGAGAACCATTGTGTGTTGTCTTGGGACTCAATGGAGTACAGACTTCCTAGTTACATGCTACATCTGCAGAGAGAGGACGATGGATGGAAAAGTGTTCCAAGATTTCATTCATTTTCCTGTACACACCTTGGAATTGAGGCTTATTTGGAATTTGTGCATCAAGTCTCTCTGTGGGAAGAGATCATCAAGGGGAAATTACATAAGAAACCCTCTGGGTGCTAGATAAATATTTCTAGGTGAATTTTTAGCATACTGTTTGTTTTTTAACAAGGAAATTGGGGGCAAAAAGCAATCGGTGACTGATTTCTTAAAGATTGGTTCCTTAGGAAGATATTGCCATTTAAAATTACTTAACATTTTCCCCCAATATAAATGCTTAAGGCAAGAACTGGATTTTATACCCAGCAAATAGCAGAGTAAATGTCAAAGAACATATTCTAAAGTATTACACTCACAACTCTTAAAATGGCATCTTAGAATGGTATTAATCACTGTCAGTTTTGTGCACAACATTTCATCAATTAATCAGCAAGAGGACCTGTCCTTTCATGGAAAGCAAACAACACATATGGATTTCCTCTTAGCAATTAGCTGAACATTTTGCATTTCCTTCTTGCTTGCAAAATGGGTTTGGGCTAAGACCATCAACATATTGTGTTCTTCACTGGAAAAGCAAAGCAGATGTGTAACAGCTTTAAGTAGAATCCAGATTCATTTACAAAGAATCTTGTGAAACATCTTGATGTGGAAGCATTTCTGTACCGTTAGATCTCTGAATGTTGGGTAGAGGGTGACTCTCATGAATGTTATGAAGTGCTTTAAACTTCTTCATGTCTTGAGCCTAGAGTTTCAAAACTATGTCAGTATGTGTATGTAAAAGAGTTTAAAGCTTTCAAGCTCAATGTGAAAAATTTGTTCCCAGTAAGGACGAGTTTTGACTGGATTTGCAGATTTATAAAATGATGAGGCAATTTTATGCAGCAAAGGCTGAAGATAGCAATGCAGTATACACAAGCGGCAATGGATTAGCACTTAAAGCACTCTCCATGTATGTTTAAACAATCCTCCATGACCCTCAAAAATCTCCTTCTATAAACTTCATCATTTATCTGGGATTAAAAGGGCAATGTTTTGACAACACTCTTGATTTACATGTAACTCATTATTTGTTTATCATTTAGCTCAGATGAATAGTGCCCAAACTTCTTATGCCCGGAATGTGTATTTGCCTTGTTTACATTTTTGTTTGATGATGGCTTTTAAAAATGTACCATTTAGGACTCAGGACAGCTTGGTGACTTTGATGATCTATCTGGTAATCAGTGCCATCTAAGCCTAAAGGAAGTTGATGATTTATAACTTTCCAGCACAGTTCAGTTTCAGTGATAATCCATCAAAGTCTTTAGCATTCTTTTCAGACCCTAGTCTCAGCCCACTTTGACAAG
This sequence comes from Lophiomys imhausi, assembly GCA_907164525.1. Lineage (NCBI taxonomy): Eukaryota > Metazoa > Chordata > Mammalia > Rodentia > Muridae > Lophiomys > Lophiomys imhausi. Next base: position 1,245,436 of record CAJQZJ010034221.1, on the reverse strand, counting down.
ATGCATTGGTCTTTGAAAACTAACCCTCAGGGCCATGAAATTCTCTTGAGAGGAGCAATGCAGCACTCAGGATAGACATCCCCTAAGTACTGTGTGTAGGTGCTACTATCAGTGAACAAGCATCATTTCAGATATCAAGAGGGCAAGAGAGTTTCTGTATTGTTAAAACACAAACATAGTGATAAATAATCACCCTGCTCTAATATGGTTTAGGGATCCAAAATAGCTTTTAAAAGCGTTCTCATTTAGGCAGCAAATCTGTTGCCAACTATTTTTTTTTTTATGGTTCCGTCTCCTTTTTGCATCACCTTAAGTTGGTTTTGTAGCTTAAGATCAAAGTGTTGTCTAGAGGAAGTGACTGAAAGCAATTTATATTTGTGGAAAATTTCTGATGATTAGTGATAAGTGAATGATTGGCTGCTTTATAAAGTGAAAATGTAACAGGGTGTGGACTTTATATTTGTATTCAGTAGAATTCCTATGATAGCTGAGTAATAAGAGAAAAGAATTCTGGACAGAAAGACAAAAATCTGCAGTTTGGGGGCTGCAAAGTGTGGAGAACCAAGTGTTGAGAGTTGTAGGTGTGCCTGCATGGCAAAGGGAGACAAGCAGGAAAGGAGCAGGGATAGTCAGAAATACTAACTTGGAAGGGAAAACCTGGGGGAAATGGAGATGCCCAAGAATTCCTTTATTGCAATTTCTATAGAGCTTTGTACAAACATGTGATGTAATTAATATTCAAGATTTATGTAAAGCTTCAGTGATCCTGTGATCAGACTGTTTTCTATTAATGTGCTCTAATATATAAAACTCTAAATGAGATTCAGCTATGTTTTAGCTATTGAGCATGGATACCTCCTAATCATTAGTAGTACTGTAGTTCTGAATTTCAATACCTTAAACAAAGCTAAAAGTTGTTACTTAGTAGTACCATCTATTATTTGTAATTGTCAGAAATGAATAATAGGAGGGCTACGCTGTATCACTACTTCAGAGTAAGAAGCAGACATTTTGCATGAAAATGTCTCACAAAATAGGAACATATAAGGGCATTCCTTGTAATGCCTTACAGTACATATGTGTCATTCTATAAAACATATATAAGAAGGGAATGTAGCAAAGAAGGGTAATATGTAGGTGTTTGGAAGGGATTAAGAGGGAAGCTCTGGCTCCTTGGAGCTGTATCAAAATAGAAGGAATGATTCAGTGTTAAAAGTCAGATAGGCTGAACTTGGAATCTATGGTACATTTTTAGATTATGAATTGATCAAAGTGTTCAGATAAGAGCTGACTGAGTGGGCTCAATCTCTTATCACTTAAGAGATCACATCTTTAGGTGATCTTACCTCTTATGATAAAAAGACCATGGGGCATCAATAAGAAAACAAGAAAGTAAGGAGTATCTTTAAAGAGGAAACATCCACAGGCTAGAAGGTGAGAGGAGAGGAAAAATATTTTCCTTGCTTTTTGTGGAAGTCACATCCCTCCCACATCTCTGATTCTTGGCTAGATTATCATTAATTCAAGATTGTTTTATAAAGAAAAGACAGCAGATTACATATTGTTCCCAAAATGGATATAATTTTTTTTGGCTAGGAAGATGGTTTCTGCTTCTGGCTTGTAAGGGAACTGTTCCTTGTGGAGTAGATCTAGGGCTACCAGGCTGTGTTTTTCAGTGTTCTGTTGCTTGGTTTGAAATTAATGGCTGAGAGTCAACTAAGGAAGCCTTAAAAATTCCCTTGTGAACAACAGGATGAACATTTTTAAAAACAAAGTCAGTAGGCATCCATGAGCAGAGGAAATTGAAGTCATTCTTGGAAAAGTAGAGGAGGTCAGTGACAGCCATGCTTGGGTTAGTCTGTTGCCTTTGCCTTACTTCAGTAGACTAGAACAAATCTCTAAGGTCTTGGCTGCAACTGCGGGATGGGAATTAAGCTGCCTTTGAGCTCACAGTAGAAGTCAGCTCTCCTAGAAACTTGAGAAATTGGTAGGAGGTATTCTGCCAGGGACTGGACTAAAGGTCTGTGAAAGTGGTTAGAAATGGCACTGAAGTAGAACAAAGACAAATAGTCTCAGGGCAGGGAAATGCCACCAGTTAAATGAGCGTCTACAGACATTCAGGCCATTTACAGATCCAAGTGCAACAGGAAATGCCATGTAGAGTAACTGAGATTCAGGGTTTGTAGTGACAACTGTGCTCTAATGAACAGAAAATACTTAGTCCTCAATGCTCAGAATTAAACCAACTGCAGCACTGGTCCACCCACCAGGGGGCAGTAGATAAAAACATGGACTGCCAGGACTTGCTGAAGCAGATGCACCATTTCTAGGCAGCCTCTGGGATTTCATTTCCAAACCAAGGAGCCACACATTTCTACTTGTGAGAAAAGGAAGCGACTCTGTCAAGCTTCAGGACACAAAACCAAACCTTGCACCTGAGGTGAAGTATAGCGTGGGAAGTACCATTGCTGTATGTGTACTTCAGTTTCATGGAGTCTGATCTTGCCAGCAACTGAAGTCCTCAGATTGCAAATGCTGAAGAGCAGGGTACGAATATGCTGGACACTTTGCCTTCTAGTTTGTCTCAGAGTCATGTGAAAATCACACGCACAGTGTTTTGCTTTTGTTTTAACTGGTTCCATAGTGTTTTGAAGACCTTCTGTCGCCATATTGCTCAGAAATTTAAGAACAAGAGACAATCCTCTTAGGGCCTCATGGGGGTTTAGCAAGGGGCTTCTCTTGACTGTCATCCTCCTTGAGCATAATCATTAAGTGTATATGTCTTTTCTCATTTTTCAAATTGACATCACAAAAGTAGTTTAAAGAGCCATAGATCAATAACAGACCATGAGGGGAATAAAACGTTCCAGAGACATGTGGAAAAATTCCGAGGAAACATACTCCAGATTAGAAATCTCCACACCAACATATTTGCACACAGGGAAACATTTATTCCTGCATTTTCTCCTGAGTACATAATCTAGTTGATGTTAATATTACCAGATACAGAGACTGGAGGAGGTTGACATCCAATCAGAACTATGACAAGTGTTGCCCAAGACTTGCTATCAACAGCTTTGAGGGTCATGCTACCTAAGAGATGACTCATGCTGTAAGAGTCAGCAAAGCAGAAGGAATAAAACATGGTCTGAGGTATCACAGGATGAATAAGAAGAGTCCTGGGATGCACATAAAGATGTTGTTTTAGTCTTTAAGAATATTGTCAAAACATAAACAGAGAGATACTGTCAGAAGTGTCGGTAGTCAAGTGCTCAATTAAAGAGCAAATATGCTATTTCCACCCCTCCTAGTCCTGCCCTCCCACCCTCTACCCCCTAACCCTTCCATCCCACTCCTCTGGAGTGGAGTGTCCCTACATAACAGTCCCCTGCCCCAGTTCAGCAGTCATATGAGGGCCCAGAGCCTCCTCATACACTGGGGGCCTAAAAGGCAGTACCACTAGGGAAAAAGTGTCTTATTGACAGGGAGAAAAAAAAAGTCTATGTCCATGTTCCCTTTGGTGTGTTGGTTGTAGTATAGATATCCTGTACTATATGGCTAAAATCTGACTATAAATGAATAGATGCCATGTGGATCCTTCTGAGTCTGGGTTAGCTCACTCAGGATGAGCTTCTCTAGTTCCATCTATTTGGCTGAAAATTGCATAATTTCATTGTTTCTGATGGCTGAGTAGTATTCCATTGTGTAGATGTACCACAGTTTTTTAATCCATTCTTCAGTTGAGGGACATCTGGGTTGTTTCCAGTTTCTAGCTATTACAAATAAGGCTGCTATGAACATAGATGAGGAGATGTCCTTGTGGTTTGGTGAGGAATCATTTGGATGTATACCCAGAAGTGGTATGGCTGGGTCCTGAGGCAGAGCTATTCCAAGTTTTCTAAGATATTGCCAGACTGACCTCCATAGTGGCTGCACAAGCCTGCACTCCCACCAGCAATGGAGGAATGTTCCTCTTTCCCTGCAACCTTGCCAGCATATGCTGTCATATGAGCTTTTGATCTTAGCCACTCTGACAGGTGTGAGATGGAATCTCAGATTTCTCTGATGATTAATGATGCTGAGCATTTCTTCAAGTGTCTCTCAGCCATTAGGGATTCCTCCTTTGTGAATTCTGGCATTTTCTTAATTAGTGATTGATAAGGGAGGGCCTGTCCATGGTGGGTGGTGCCAACTCTGCTGGTCCTGGGTTCTATAAGAAAGCAGGCTGAGCAAGGTATAGGGAGCAAGCCAGTAAGAAGTACTCGTCCATGATCTCTGCATCAGTTCCTGCCTACAAGTTCCTACCCTGTCTGAGTTCCTGTCTCAACTTCCTTCAGTGATGAATGAATTGGAAGTCAAATAAACCCTTTTCTCCCCAACTTGCTTTGGTCATGGTGCTTCATCACAGCACTGGTGACCTTAACTAAGACACAGCCTGAAGTATGTCTTGCCAGGCTGGCCACTATTGTGGTTTATATGTATCACACCTGAGCTAGACTATTTTGGTTGCTTTGATCAACAACTCGATTAGATGTAGCCTATTCCTGACATTGGAGGTTTTACTTGGTGGTGAGATGTGAATAGTTGGGCCTTTGTTTCCCTCATTATTGGTGATGCCGTTTAGAGTTCCTTCATGTAGCTTATGAAGCTTCTACAATTGTAGGTTTTTGTATGACCCCTTAAATAACTCTTTTTTCTTTTTCTTTTTTTTAAATTTATTTTTTATTTCTTCAAGTTACATCTCAATTGCAATCCCCTTCCTACTCCCTCCTCCAGTCCCACCCTCCCACCCTCTTCTGCCTCAACCCACCCATCCCCTTCCTTTTTTTTTTTAGTTTAAGGTATATCTTTTCCCCCCAACAACTCCCCCTTTCAGTCCAACAAATGGCTCTTTCTCGTATAACAATAGATACAATACAAAACAACAGAAATAATTAGGCCACAGTTATGAGAGTTATATGGCTTAGCATACATTCCCAGTGTCCAGTCCATATGTATTTGGCACCTGACTTTAACATTCTACTATCTACCCATCTCCATGAGTTTAAAGTTCTATATCTAACTCAGTTTTCATTCTAACTTTCATCACAATTTTAAAAACATCTTCTTAGATCCAGAACACTTTCTTGATTCCTAAACAACTCAAAATTTAACTATTAGACTCTAGCTATTTGTTTTTCAACCATCTCAGAGACCTGAGAGGGATAAATATATCTGATTATATAGGAAGTGCAGGGCCCACAGCTTCCCAAACTAAGAAATGACATACCAGTGGCTGCCTGGACAGTTCCCATTTTCTCTCCATACATTACAGATCAATCTTCAGCTGTTTGGCCCCGTTTCTCTGACAGACATTGATTGTAGAGCAGGAATTATGAAGGACTTGCCTACCCTGTCTTGGCAGAACTAGGATGTCGACTTACCTGCTTCCAAGTTTTGTCTTTTTTGGACAGCACTTAAATAACTCTTACTATTATCAGCCCTTGACCATATTCCCTCATTTACCCCCTCTTCCCTATTTTTCTCCCTTTCAGTTCTCTCATTCCAGTCCTTTCCCGTGTTTCTCTCTAACTATATATTTTATTTCTCCTTCCTTATGAAATTCCCTGCCCCTCACTCCAACACTTGTCCTTTTTAGGGCTGAGTTACCTCATTCAAGATGAATTATTTTTTGCTCCATCTATTACCTGTGAATTTTATGATTTTTTTATTAAAACATAATTGTCTAAATATACCACATTTTAATTATCCATTTATTTGTTGATAGATATCTAGACTGTTTCCAATATCTGGCTATTATTACTAAAGCATAGATAAACATGGATGAGTAAGTATCTCTGTAGTAGGATGCAACGTCCATTTGGTATATATATTTAAGAGTGGTATAGGTGGATCTTAAGGTAGATCTGTTATACCCACCTTCCTGAGGAAACATGACACCAATTTCCACAGTGTCTATGTAAGTTTGCAGTTCCAGCATTAATGAAAGAGTATTCTCCTTATCCTATATCTTCATAAGCTTGAGCTATTATTTGTTTTTATTGATCTTGGTTATTCACCTTGGTGAAAGATGAAATATGAAACTACTTTTGATTTGCATTTCTCTTATGGCTGAGGATGTTGAACATTTCCTTAAGTGTCTCTCAACCATTTGTGCTTTCTCTGTTAAGAATTTCCTGTTTAGTTCTGTAACCTATTTTAAAATTGAGGTATTTGTTTTCTTGATGTCCAGTTGTTTTAATTCTTTGTATATTTTAGGTATTGATATTGATATATTAGTATATCAATTATATGAGTATTTATTAATTATATTTATGTATGCATACATAATTAACAATCAATTCATATATACTATTCATATATCTATCAGGTATATAATTGGTAAATATCTTTCCCATTCTGTAGCCTACTACTTTGTCTGAATGATGATGTCTTTTCCCATACAGCTTTCAGCTTCAAGAGGTCCTATTTACTGTTGTTCTTAGTGCTTGTGTTATGGGTATCTTGTTTAGAAAGCTTTTCTATGTGAATGAGTTTGAGACTATTCCCTGCTTTCTCTTCTGTCAGACTTAGTGTATCAGGTTTTGTGTTGAGGTTCTTTATCCATTCGGAGTTGCGTTTTGTGCAGGGAGATAAATGTGGATCATTTGTGTTCTACATGCAGCCAAAACCATGTGTTGAAGATGTGTCTGTTTTTCAGTGTGTATTTATGGCTTATTTAGCAAAAATCAGGTGTGCACATGTGTGTGGATTTGTGTCTGTGTCTTCAATTTGTTTTTATTGATCATTATTTCTGTTTTTATGAAAATACCATGCTGTTTTTATTACTATAGCTTTGGTGCACCACTTAAAATCTGGAATAGTGAGACCTCTAGCACTTCTTGTGTTGTTCAGGACTGTTTTAGCTACCCTAGATTTTTGTGTTTCCAAATGAAGCTGAAAATTGTCTTTATAATTTTTGTGGTTTTATGTTGAAGTTTGATGAGTATTTCATTGAATATATATATTGCTCTTGGTAGGATGGCCATTTTAACAATATCAATCCTATGAATCCATGAGCATGAGAGATCTTTTCATCTTCTAATATTTTCAACTTCTTTCTTCAGTGTCTTAATGCTTTTATTATACAAGCCTTTTACTTGCTTAGTTAGAGACCCCCTCAAATAATTTATTTAAGATTATAGTGAAAAGGCATTGCTTCCCTGTTTTCTTTCTTTGTCCCTTTGTCATTTATACATAGGAAGGCTGATGCTTTAGGATGTTAATTTTGTATCCCACTACTTTGCTGAAAGTTTTTATCAACTGTAGGAATTTTCTGGCAGAGTTTTGAGGGGTTTTTGTATATACTATTATATCGGCTTTAAGTAAAGACACTTAGACTTTTCACTTTCCTATTTGTATCCCTTTGATCTCCTTCTGTTGTTTTATTGCTCTATCTAAGACTTCAATTTCTGTATTGAATAGATATGGAGAGAGCGCACAACCTTGTCCTGTTCCTGGTTTTAGATAAAGTGCTTTGAGTTTCTCTCTATATACGTTGATGTTGGCTGTAGGCTTACTGTATATTCACTTCATTTTGCTGAGATAGGCCCCTTGTATCCCTAGACTCTTCAAGACTCTTATTATGAAGGGGTGTTGAATGACATGATCATGTGGTTTTTGTATGGTTATTGATTTTCGTATGCTGAACCATCCCTGCATCTCTGGGATGAAGCCTACTTAATTGTGGTAGGTAATCTTCTTGATGTGTTCTTCACTTTGATTTACTAATATTTTTTTGGGAACTTTTGCAGCTATATTTGTAAAGGAAATTGGTTGGTAATTTTCTTTCATTGTTGGGTCTTTATGTGGTTTAGGTATCAAGGTAAATATGGCCTCATAAAAAGAAATAGACAATGCTCATTTTTTTCTATGTTGTGGAATAATTTGAGGAGTACTGGTGCTAATACTTCTTTTAAGGTCTGGTGTAATTTTGCACTGAAATCATCTAGAAATGGGCTGCTTTTTTGATTGGTAGACTTTTAAGTACTCTACTATTTCAATAGAAGCTATGGATATTTTTACGTTGCTTATCTGATTGTGGTTTAACTTTGTTAGGATGTAAATATCAAGAAATTTATCCATTTCTTTTAGGTTTTCCAATTTGGTGCAGTACAGAATTATAAAATGTCTTTATATGTCCTTAGGGATACCTGAATTTCCTTGGTGTCCACTGTGATGTCGTCTTTGTCTTCAGTGTTAATAATTTGTATATTCTCTCTCCACCTGTTAATTAAATTAAAGGTTTATCAATCTTATTGATTTTCTCAGAGAACTAAATTCACTTCATTGATTCTCTGTATTTTTGTATGTTTCTATTTTATTGATTTCGGCTTTGAGTTTGATTTTTTTGCTGTCTACACATTTTTGGTGTTACTTTCTCTTTTTGTTCAAGAGCTTTCAGGAGTGTAACTGGCTAGTTTGAGGTCTCTATCTCTTTTTCTTCACGAAGAAACTGTGGAATAAACTTGTCTCTTAGACTCTCCTTTGTGTCTCATAGATTTGAGAATTTTATATTTATTTCATTTTCATTCATTTCAAAAGAGTTTTAGATGTATTTCTTAATTTCTGTCTTTACCCATCTTTCATTCAATAGTGAGTTGTTAATTGTCTTAGTTAGGATTTCTATTGCTGTAAGGAAACACCATGACTAAAAAGCAAGTTGGAAAGGAAAGGGTTTATTTGGCTCACACTTCCATGTTGCTGTTCATCACCAAAGGAAGTCAGGATAGGAACTCAAACAGGGCAGGAACTCAGAGGCAGGAGCTGATGCAGAGAGCATGGAGGGGAGCTGTTTATTGGCTTGCTTCCTTCCCATGGTTTTCTTAGTCTGGTTTCTTATAGAACCCAGGAACACCAGCCCAGGGGTAGCACCACCTACAATGGTTTGGGCCCTCCCCCATTGATCACTAATTGAGAAAATATCTTACAGCTGGATCTCATGGAGGCATTTCTTCAATTGAGGCTCTCGACTTTCTGATGATACTAGCTTGTGTTAAGTTGATAGAGAACTAGCCAGTAAATTAAATTTCCACACCTTTTTTACTTTATGCTGTTGTTGATATCTAATATTAATCCACTGTGGTCAGGTAAGATGCAGGGTGCTATTTCAATTTTCAGGTTTTCTTTTTTTAAAGATTTATTTATTATGTATACAGTGCTTTGTCTGCATATATGCCTCCAGGCCAGTAGAGGGCACCAGATCTCATTATAGATGGTTGTGAGCCACCATGTGGTTGCTGGGAATTGAACCTAGGACCTTTGGAAGAGCAGGGAGAGCTCTTCAGGTATTTTTCTAATGGGCCTGCCTTTATATGTTACTTGATATTTTTTCCTTGCAACTTTTGTTGTCTTGTAGGTTTAGTGTTTTGATTATGTGTCATGGGGGTATTTCTTTCTGTTCTTGTCTATTTGGAGTTCCGTGTACTTCTTGTATCTTGATAGCCACCTCTTTCTTTAGGTTTGGGAAATTTTCTTTCTTTCTTTCTTTCTTTTTCTTTTTTTTTTTTTTGCTGAAAATACTTTCTGGGCATTTGTCCTGGATTTCTTCTCTTTCCTCTATGCCTATTATTTGTAGACTTGATTTTTTCAGTGTCCCAGTTTTCCCAGATATTTTGTGTCTGGACTCTTTTTAGATTTAACATTTCTAATTTTGACTGAAGTTATCAGTTTCTTCTTCCTTATCTTCAATGCCTGACATTCTTTCTTCCATCTCTTGCAATTTGTTGGTGATGTGTGCTGAAAGCCCAGGTTTTCTTCTTTGTGTGGACTCTCTAAGCCCTCTATTCCCATTCATTTATATTAGCCACCAATACCTAGAAACACTTTTTACTTGGGATACCCAATGGCAATGGAGGTGGAGGGGGAGGAGAGGAACCTGCATGTACCTGCTACAGGGCTGGGGGTGAAACTCTGTTACTGTATTTTGTAAGTTGGGAAAGTGATCTAAAGAGTAGCTAATGTACCTCAGTAGAACTGGGTAACTCCAGTTGGCATAGGAATGTAACTGTTAACTATTACTCTGTTTCACTAAATGAGACATTACATTTTATTCATCAAAGTTCTAACAGACTGCCAGAGTTATTAATTAAGAGAAAGGCAATTATTTTGGGGGATAGAGAAATGTATCAAATAAGATATTTAGAAATTATTTAGTAACAAATAGTACGCATGCTTCATCTGATACCCCCATATTTTATTCCTAAGAAAGAATGGGTAAATATCTATGTTGTTCATCAAAATGTCCAGACTTGGACTTTCTATTCTTTGAATGTAGCATCATGTAGAAAATGATCCATGAGGTTTATCTTCCACATTCAGGAGACAAGTGGATTAATTTCAAGAGTTTTTGGGTCTTATTAATTTCAGTGATGATTTATTAAAATTTTTGCAATGTTTTTTATAATAAAGTTTTTAAAAGAGGCTGTATTGTTAGGTAGGCCTGATTTATTTTTCTTTGTCTTTTATATGCAATCTTTGCCCAAGTTAATAAAACTCTTTAAAAATTGGAAATTCAGACCAGCGAAGACTGTGATCTGTTCAGATGTCATTACCATGGAATAGTGACTGTAACCATAGGGTGTGGCATTAGCCTGCTCTGTGTCTCAGTTGCCCTTAAAGAGTTTCATGAGTTTAGAAAAACCATAGAAGTTCTCAGCGATGGGGTATTTTTCTGCAATAGAGAAGAGCTTGTGTTCGGGGTGGTCAATGTGATGATGATGATGACATGGTCAATGCAGAGTAACAATATAATGCAGCACACTATTATTCTTAGTATTAGTATTTCTCTTTCTGATTGTTATGGTCAGTTTTAGTTAATCAGGTTGTGTTGCATAGTAAGTACTTTGATGGTGATAGCACATTGTTTCAGGGATTGAGCATATACCAACAGCATTGGGCATATTCATGTCCTCCATTTCTAAACCCTATTTTCCATGTTCTTCTAGTGTCCCTCCTTCTACACTGGGCACTTCTTTTAATCTTCTATCCTAGATCCTGTTCATCTTCTTGTCCTCTTAAATTAAGTTGTTCAGGGATGAATTCTTGGATCTCTATCAGTACTCACTCTCTTGGGATCTCTTTTTATTATCACATTTACATTGTCTACTCTCAATTTTATATCTCAAAACTGGAACTCAATTATAGATTCATATATTCAATTGCCTATTAACATCTCCACTTAAATATTTAGTAGATACATTAAATTAATCATGCTAATAATACAGCACACTTGGGCTGTACCGGCTGCCTTGCCTATTTTCAAATGCTATACAAACAAAACCCAAACGAGTGAAACCCACACAATCTAAAAGAATTCTTATTCTCTTTTTTCTCATGCTTTACCTCATTCCTTTGAGAATTCCTTTTGATTTGATCTTGAAAGTAAGATCATGTTCTTACTAATTACCCTGCTACAATCTAGGTTCAAGCTTCATTCATTAAAAGAATGATTTGTAGTTTTAATGTGTCTATGCCACATGTGTGAATGCCACATGTATGCATGTGCCTACAGAGAGCTGACGAAGGTGCAGATACTCAGTGTGGTGGTGGTTTGAATGAGAATGGTCCCCATAGGTTCATATATTTGAATGCTTAGTCCTTAGTTTGTGGTTTAGTTTGGGAAGGATTAGGTAGAAGGTATGGCCCTGGTTGGAGGATGTGTGGCTTTCTTGGAGGTGTGTTGATGGGATGTTTTAAAAGGCAATGCCAGGCTTCAAAGCCAGGCTTACTGGCCTGATGCCCTGTTCCCCATCATGTACAGAGGTCATGGTGTTCTCCCTCTGAAACGATAAGCAAGTGCTCAATCAATCCCTCAATTAAATGTTTTCTTTTTATTAATTTATTTTTTATTTCTTCAAGTTACATCTCCATCGCAATCCCCTCCCTCACCCCCATCCCTACTCCCCCTTCCAGTCCCACCCTCCCACCCTCTTCTCCCTCAACCCACCCATCCCCTTCCTTTTTTTTAAGTTTAAGGTATATCTCCCCCCTAACAGATCCCCCTTTCAGACCAACAAATGGCTCTTTCTCTTATAACAATAAATACAATACAAAACAACAGAAATAATTAGGGCACAATTACGAGAGTTATATGGCTTAGCATACATTCCCAATGTCCAGTCCATACGTATTTGGCACCTGATTTTAACATTCTACTGTCTAACCATCTCCATGAGTTTAAAGTTCTATATCCAACTCAGCTTTCATTCTAACTTGCATCACAATTTTAAAAACATCTTCTTAGATCCAGAACACCCTCTTGATTCCTAAACAACTCAAAATTTAACTATGAGACCCTACCTATCAAATAGATGGTCTTCAAAAACTTCAAGAGATCTGCAGAATATGGCATTCAAAGATGTTTTCTTAACTTAACATTTTTTTTTGATATTGAGACATGTCTGCTCCTGACAGCACCCCCTTATTCTACTCCAAGCAGAAGATGAGCATCGAAGAATCTCCAATCGGAGATGGTTGAATTAGTGGCAAGCCTATCTCTTGGCAAGAAAAATTGCTTCAATTGTAGACAGAATGCTGTCTAAACAGGACAAAACTTAGAAGCAGGTAAGTCAACATCCTAGCTCTGCCAAGACAGGGTAGGCAGGTCCTTCATAATTCCTGCTTTACAATCAATGTCTGTCAGAGAAACGAGGCCAAAAGGCCAAAGATTGATGCTGTAATGTATGGAGAGAAATTGGGAACTGTCCAGGCAGCCACTGGTATGTCATTTCTTAGTTTTGGAAGCTGCTGGCCCTGCACTTCCTGTATAACCAGATATATTTATCCCTCTCAAATATTTTCTTTTTTAAGCTGCCTTGGACATCTTGTTCCTTCTCAGAACAGTAACCAAGACACTCAGAAACTGGAGTACAGGAATTTGTAAGCTGCCCACCTGATGTGGGTTCTGGTGATCTGACATGGGTCCTCTGGAAGTGTATCACATGTTCTTTTTTAATTTTATGCAAAAGTTTCGGTTTTATTTTTACATTACTAGGGGTTTATGTCAGCTACAGGTAGGCAAATACTTGTTTTCTACCTCCCAGCCAGAACAAAAATATGTGATGTTACATTTTCGTTATGTAAGATTTTCTTTTTATATTTCAGAAAGAATGCCATATAACCTCTTAAACAAAATTACTGGGTGCTAATAAAGGAAAAGTTTAATAAGCATATTTATTTAAATCAAATCCTCCAATAGGAAACAGAGAATCTGATGTCTTTACTTAGAAGGCTGTGTAAATAGTTATCTGTCAAATTCTATGTGCAGTTCAACAGCATTCCCTTACTGGAAACACAAGCATTCTACATCACAGTTCGCATGAAGACTTAGAAGTCTCAAAATCTCGTGTCTTCTCTAGCTTGCTTCTCTCTGGATTCCACCCATGCTTTATTAATGGTTCGCTTCAGGTCACTGTCCCTATCTTCATAAGTCTTCTTTAGAACATTCATTAACCCCTCACTTGGATCTGCTTCAGTGTCATAGGAAGGTTTTTCTTTCTTTGCATTCCTTTTCCACTTGAGTTAAGTAGTCCCATGGTGTGTTTGCTGCTTTCTTTCTGCATAAGATAATAACTGCATCAGTCTTCACCTTTTTTGAACTGCTTTCCACAGAGATGGGTTTCAAAAGATTGTTCACAATCATAGAGTAATTCTTGCCATTGAGATTTTTTTTTTTTTTACCAAAAGATCAAATGACCTCTCTGTGAACTCTACCTGCACATTCTCAATGGGAACCTGATGAACTCCAGTTAAGGTAATGTAGATTTTCACAAACTTATCTGACTGATCCCACCTGTAATTACTGATTTTCATGGTGTATCCTGTTGTAAGAGGAGCAACCACAGCAGCTGGCTTTTCATTGTCAAGTTCTAGTTTCTTCTGTGACTTCTGTCGCATTTTGCTATTTCCGTTTCAGTCTTGGGTTTTTCACTTGTAAGAGTATCATGTACTCTTTTCCTAGCGGACTTTCCCAGCAACACTTTGACCTCTTCTAGGTCTTTCCACAACTCTTCCAAAGTGGAAGCCATATGTGCCAGGTGGGACCCAAGGCTGGAGCTGCAGCAGTGCAGGGGAGAAGATAGGAAAAGCCGAACACACCACCTGTGAGTGTTGCAGCGCCTGCAGCGGGCAACACCAATCTGGTGCGACTTGGAGGCCCGTCCTCTTCATGCAATGCCTCTGGAACCTTCTAGCACGTGTCTTAACCATTGAGCAATTTCAGCAGTCCTGCAAGCTTCATTCTTACCATTGCCTTTGAACTGGTTTTACTGCTCCCATTTTTTGAGCACCCCAGTCTTTTATCAACACAATACTTAGAGCGATCAGTTTGAAATTCAGCTAAGATCCTATTCATATCCAGTGGCTCCCACTTAGATAAAAATAAATAAATTAAAAAAATAGTTGCCAGTAAAACTCTCGATAATCTTGACTACCTTTCTTCTTGGCTTCTCTGACTCCATTATTTTGCACACATTCTGTTGCCACATTTGCTTCCCTACTTTCCTGTAAGTAAGTTTGAGATGCACACTCTTCTCAGAGTATCTACAGTAGCTCTTCCATCTGCCTTCAATAGTATGCTCCCAACAGTTGGAAACTATGTCTTCTTACTTAAAGAATTTTGGCCATCTTATGAATATATTTATCTTAATTTAATTTAGTTTTATTTTATGTGTATGAATATTTTGTTTATGTATACATATATGTGCTTTGTGTGTTCCTGGTGCCTGTAGACATCAGAAGAGAAAGATACTTGGTGTCAACAGAGGCCAGAGGAGGGAGCCAGATCTACATCTGGGTGCTAGGAACTGAGCGTGGGTCCTC
>CAJQZJ010034221.1:1212549-1230567 GCA_907164525.1 Lophiomys imhausi | reverse complement strand
CAATTCTGTAGAACATTTACTACCTATTAATTACCCATAATTTTATTATTTATTTCTCAATTTGAACATGTAAGCTCTACCAGGAAGGAATTTTACAGTTACAGCTACTACTAACTTCCTGGTGCTAGAATAGTGTATAGCATTCCTTGGTGGGGAAAAAAAAAATGCTTCAGCGTGACATGGCAGACATCCAATAAACACTTGCTGAACAAACAGATGATTTATCATTCTTTATGTATTAAACTTGGTGCTCTTGGTACTTTACCACTAATTGCAACCTTGGGGACCCTTAGTAACATGCATTACTTCATTCTAGCTGTGTTTTAGGAGTGAATTTCAGTTCACTTACAAGGCACATTACAAATATATGACATACACACACAAGCATACAAATTGGCTTCTGCAAGGATAATTTTTTAAGTGTGTGTGTGTGTGTGTGTGTGTGTGTGTCTGTACACATTTCACTCTGTGTGTGCATGTGGAAACCAGAGGTTGATTTTAAGTATCCTTCTCTGTCATTTTCTAACTTACTTTTTGAAAAGAGGATCTCTTCCTTAACCTGGAGCTTGCCAATTTGGTTAGACTGGCTGGCCAGTGAGACCCTGGGATCCAACTGTTTCTGTTTTCCAGAGTTCTGGGGTCCAGGTGGGTGCTTCCACACCAGGCTTTTCATGGGTGCCAGGTGGGGATGTGAACTCAGGAACTCAGCTTACACAATAAGCCATCTGCCCAGTCTCATTCTAAATATTTTAAAGCATCTGAGTTGTGTGTCCATGGAAACCACATCAGATCTTTCTTCTTTTTTGATAGAATTCTGCTATGTGGCTCAGAGTGGCCTCTCATAGTCCTCATATCTCTGCTTCCAAAGGTCTGGGATTCTATGTGTGCAGCACAAAGTCCAGCATTATGTTGGTTTTAACTCTTGACTTTCACCAGACAACAATAGAGACCATCCCTGAAATCTATGAAATAAATTAGGATAAGTTTATCTCTCATCTTTAGTTTTTAATTGTTTTTACGTTCCCCTTTCACTTGTGATGCCACTGGTATTTGCAAACTATATAGATCAATACTGAAGTTTTCTCACTGCTTCGGGTGCAGGCAATAGCTGTTTTCACTGTCTGCTCTTTTCTTCCTGAAAACTGGTGGAGGTCCTATATTATATGAATAGACTGTTCAGTGGGCCAAAGGCCAGGTGTCACTCTGAGTGCCAGCTTTGTACTTATAGACCTGGATCTTTGTTCATTCAGTTGAGCGGTCATGTGAATGGCTGCATGCCACTATACCTTCAGAACACTTCTGTGTGCCTTCCATTGTATTGAATATATTCTAGGTTTGATGCTTCAAGGAGAACGTGGTGCAAGACAGAGAGCCCTGACAGTTTGGCAGATTGGTAAGTTTCGACACAGCTCCTACTTCAGTGTGTGCATCTTCAGCAAACAGTTCTCTAGTTCCTCTTTACAAGTGACAGCTAGTGGGGATTCGTGCTTTTGTTCTAGAAAGAAAAGCGCATTTCTGGAGTATCTAAGAGTTCAGCTAATGTGTCTTTGAGATTTGGACAGGGTTTCTTAACAACATTCCTCTGTTAGTTGAATGGCAATAATAAAGCCACGGCTATGCCCACCTGATTATATCTGTCGTCTTGCTCCAAGTAAAGATAACAACGTGTGGCTGATTTGGCTGCAGTTGGTCTCACTTGATGTTACTGAGTGTCAAATCAGCCACAGTGATGAGCTTGGAAATGAAGTGGTCTGGTTAGTTGGCTACAGGTGATGGTCAATGGGCTGGTGTTTCACTTAGCAACAGGCTGTTTGTAGAAACAAGTGAAAGGTTTAAAAATGATTCAGTAATGCTGTGTAAATTTGAAGACACCAGTGCAGGTGTTGCGAGAAGGAATTTGGTATTACATTGTTGTATTTTATATTCAGTCTGTGGATCAAAGGTACCTTCATCCTCATAGAGCATTCAGAATCTAAGGGCCTCTTTTTACTTTCCCTTCTACTGTTCTATGCTAATCTAAATTTGCTATAGATTGGTATAGCCAGCCCTCTTTAGGTTTCATATTTCCACTCTGAGGTTCTGTAAACTGTTTTCGGTGCTATAGCCAGCATTTTCCTCTGAAAACATAATAATGGGCTTCTTGATGTCTTTTATTTCCTCCTGTTCTTTGAGTAGAGTTAAATTCTATCACCTGTAAGAAGCTGCAAAACTGCCATCCCATCCATATGCCTTACAAGCCTGCCCCCTGTCCACTGGCTTCCACTGCTAGGGTAATGTAGGTATACTTTCTCTCTTCCTCCTTCCCTCAGGGTTAGCATGTCTTGTTGTTTAACTTACTTTTTTAATATATTATTTTACATATTTTTGTTTATGTTTCCTACATTCCGCAGTAAAATGTTGTATTGAAAATATGCATAGTGTATGATGCATGTGCACACACACACACACACACCCTGCTGTTCACAAGGACTTCTTTTCAATATTTATTGAATGAATAAATTCCCAGGGAAATGAATATAAAAGCAAAAATTAAAGTAATATTGGGAACTTTTTTTTTTTTACTAAGGAAGTAAAATATTGACATATATTTTCACATGAATCTACCTACAAAATGTTTTTAAACACTGTTTAAAGTTCATTACATAAATAATCAAGTAACAAATAAACTGCGCAATTGTAAATTCTTAAGTGTTAAAACTGGGATTTCGGAAAGAGCTTTGAGGACATTTACAGTCAAAAGTAGCATCAGAGACACTTATGTCCTTGGATGACGAGAGAAGAGGGATAAAGGAAATTTATTCTGCCACCCTAGCAAATTTCACTTGTTGAAAACATGGATGCTAAGGAGAGGGTGCAGCAATTTGGAAGGACTTAGAGACCTTAGGGCTTATATAGCTCTGATATGCTAAAAATAATACTTGATAATCATGTGACACCATGCATCTTCACTTTGCTCAAGCCCTGGAAAAAATCAGCAAAGCTATACATCTTTAGGAAGATGTATTTTATAATACAACAAATGAAGTTTAAGTTTAATGAAAATGTTGTAACTGTTTATCATCTAGTCTAAAGAATTGTTACATTGTAAAAAGGTGAGGTTAATAAAGTCACTCTTCAAATTGCTTGGTTAATGTATTCATTTGTAAATATTGATTGGATTTTTTCATTTGTGCCAGACACAGTTCTGTATAGTGATACAAGATTAAAAGTGCTCACTGTTTCTCTTTACAACTGGGATACACAGGTAGGCGAATTAATTATTATTTACTGTGTAAAAATATTATGATGGATTTATGCAAAAGGTACTGTGCAAGGCAATAAGAATGAAATATCTAATCAATCACAGAAGCATATTGCTTGTAGTATCTAGGATATAAATGTGAAGAGACAGCATTTGAAGTGAAAAGCAGTATTCATAGTTTCATGCACTTGCACACACACATACACACACATATATGCTCACACACATACACACACATACATGCACACACATACATATACTCACACACACGGACACATACGTATATAATCTCATAGTAATAATAGCAATCTTTACATAAATATAAGTTCATACTATTTTAAAGCTAATTAAATGGTAATTGAATTCATAAAAGACACAGCGTCCTTATAGAAGAATATTGAACAGTTAGGAAACTTGAGCATGAGGTTCAGGACACTGGTTAGGGTTAGGAAATACTATTTTGATACTAGGAGTTGTAGACAATGGCTAGAGCCATGAGTGTTGATGAGGTCACTCAGAAAATGAAGGTGAAGAGAGAGCTAAGGAAAACCTTTTCTGGTTTGCTTTCAGGACAGAATCTAAAGTAGAATCTAGAGACCTCTAAGTTCTCCTGGCATGTGAAGAAGGGGAAATTTTAAAAAGTGCCTAAATTTGTAAAATGTTTCATGAAATCAAACAGAATGACAATGTGGATGGTTCTATGTATGAAAGGGAACACTGCAGATAGTTTCTTTAATTGATAAGCAGGCTCAAAGTTCTAAAATGATTTTCTTACTCTTTATGTATCCTGCCAAAGATAACTTGGAAAATAGAAACAAATCAAGTAACAAGTTCTGGACATGGCCTTTCCATCCTGGTGATGAACATATTACCTAGTTTCTGCTAGTCTAATGCAGGTATGAGTTCCCTCTCTCCAGTTCAAGTTCTGATGGAGAACATATGATTTCTGGATTTTTAAAACTTAACCCTATAATGTTGTGAGGAAGGTACAGCATGGATCCAATTACACAGGCTCTGCCCTGTCCCCCAGCTCACATTTTCTTGTCCTCTTTTATCCTAATCCTTCCTCTTAAGTTTCTCTGTGGTTTTCAAATCCTACACTTTTGACCCGCACAATATTTATCTTGTCGTGGGCCATGGTATTTCTGAAGGATCAAATCACGGACACTAATAAAATGCAGATAATAACATTTTGGGCCATGTGCCCCATATAGTTCTTACCAAATTTAGGGATGTCCTATAGGGCAAATGGGAAGTGGGCACAAAAGAACTTAAGGATGCTGCCGGGAGGCACTGTGATTACTGGCTGGACAAAATGTGGATGAGCTGGTCTATGTCTAATCCTTTGTGGCTTCCTGTGTAACACACTGTAATGAAAACACCACCACAAATTACAACAATTGTCAAAAGAAGCTACCAGAAAAATTCTTTGCTCTGGAGTTCGTTAACAAAAAATGAGTAGCATGTTGCAAGGTACACATAGTCTTCCTGCTTTCTATGGATGTACACAGAAGCAGAGAAGCTGGATGATAAGAAAGATGGGAACTTCTTGAAGTCAAAGGATTGGGGTTGAGAGAATATTGTATTATAAATGGGAACTTAGAAATCAGTTCAAAGGCAAATTCCACTCATGGGGCTTAAAAATCATATTTACTTTGTTCTTTGTTGTTGCTGTTGTTTTGAGGCAAGGTTTCACTTTATTAGTCTTGGCTGGTCTGGAACTTGCTATGTGGACCATTCTCAGAGAGACCCACCTGCCTCAACCTCCCAAGTACTGAGATTGAAGGTGTGCCACCCCATGCCCTGCCTCATATTTACTTTTGAATGATGAAAATTTAGCTTGAGTGTTGAAGGTACTCTGATTTTTTCTGTGATTACCATTGCTTGGGAGATTTGGAGTGTGTGATGTAACAATTAAATGATTTATTATATAATAAATAATTAAGTTATTTATTATTTAATAAATACATATTTATTATTTAATAATTAAATTAAACACATAAAAATTCATTTCCATAAAATTTGCTAAGTATTTAAGTCCCTTAAAGAGATTCATATACAGAAAAACCATGTTTTGGGGTCATGTCATGCAGCTTCAAGTTATTTGAGATGTTAAAAGGTCTTAACAAAGTTATTATTGAAGCCACAGTGTTATAGCAACAATGGGCATCCTACCAAATGTTTTTCACAGATTTTTCTCATTTACTTCTCTCAAAATCTCTAGTCATGTCCTTTTGTCTTCTCTTTTTACATGGTAGGTGTCAGAGATGGTATATTTACAGGGAGCACAAGGAAGAGTGATGGTCCCCTCCAGAGTCTGATGCCAGAGCCACATCCTAGTGCTTAATACTGACCTAGTTATGCCCCGTTCTGTACATAGTCTGATGTCTGTTTCTTACTTCATCCCACTAGAACCTCCCAGGAACACAATAATAATTTGAAGATGAGGACCCTAGATAATTAAGCAACTTATTCATGACATCTTACATGCAAAAGGCAGACCAAACTACATTTTGGGTATCTCATTTCTGTTTCAGACTAGCTGACCATTAACTCATTCTTTTGGAGTCTAGAATTTTTCCTTGAGGGAGGGAGAATCAATGAAATATCCCTCTTTGTGTATCTCTTTGTATATTGGTCTATTTATACACATATGTCTTAATATCATTAACATTTCTCTTAAAGATAAAAAACCCAGGAAATCAAATTAACTTTTCTTTGATTCATAATTCCAGAGACCATAATTTAGGGGCCAGAAATAGATTTTAAAGAACGGGGTGTTGGGTATAGCTGAGGTCATTATGGAAGAACCAGCTCTTCCAGAAATAAGTACCACAAAAATCTTTTGCTTTGTTGTCAAGAAAATGAAACAAAGATTTTAATACTTTTGGTTACATTTGAAGCTTCCAGCTTGTTGCTATCTTTTAAAAGACTCCTGTTCATCCTCTTCCAAAATGTAGAGGGATGCAGACCAGGGTAAGCAGATCTGTGTCTGGCTCACCAATCACCAGAGGAGCTTTCTCCTATAGCAGATAGAGACAACTACATAGACTCACAGCCAGACAATGTACAGAATGCAAGACCCTGGATCACTCAGCACTCAACTAAATGTCCCCATCAAATCCCTCCTCTCAGGGCTCAGGGAACTCTGCAGAAGCCAGAGGGGATGTAGGACACCAAGTAATCAAGACAGCCTAAACACAAGGCACCATTACACACATGTGAGCTCACAGAGACTGAGGCAGCATGCATAGGGCCTGTGTGGGTCTGTACCAGATGGGGTCCAGGAGCTGAAAGGACAACCAAAAGCTATCTCCAACTGATAGTCATTTACAAATGAAAGATTAATTTTCTACAAGGGAGTTTAGCTGGAGTAGCAAACTACTCTTAAGAGTAAGCTCCATGCTCAGCAGCAGAAGGCCAACACAAAGTGAACTCAGTGGCATCTTTGGAGGTTCTTTGTCACATAATGTTACATAAGGGCTTTTTTTAACCTTACAGGGCCTTTGTGAATATTTTGTAGCTACTGGTTTTGTGTTTTTGTGGAATTCCTTTGTGTGAAAGCAGACTTTTGCATCTATGTGTATTTCTCATGCTTTTCTTTGGCCCCCTTTCTTCTGTCTGTATTGTACTATTTAACTTGTTGGGTTTTGGATTTCTTTTATCTTACTATTATTTCTTAGATGTCAGTTTGTTTTCTAGAGGCTGAGAGGGTGTGGGTCCAGATGAGAGGGAAGGTGGGAAGAGTTGGGGGAAGGGAAATCATAATCAGAATATATATATAGGAAAAAAAACCCATTTTCAGTGAAAGAAACAACAAAAACAAGAAAAGCTGCAAAGCACTAGGGAGGCCTGGAATGCTGCCTCACATCTGTAATCTCAGAACTCAGCAGGCAAAGGCAGGAGGATCACTGAAATATCCAGGCCAACCTGGGCTACACAATACATTCCGGGACAATTTAGGATATGTAGCAAAACCTGGTCTTAAACTGTTAGAAAGAAAAATAAAACAATGAAAACGAAATTGGGGGGGGGACCAACTAAACAACTGCCTTCAAACTCCTACTAGTCGGTTTGAAAAGCACAGCTTGTGTAATATGATCAGAACAATAGGCAAAGGTGGCAGAAGACACCTGAAACCCTGTCCAGCTTTCAAGGACGGTGCTGTCCTGAGGAGGAGGCACGATAGTGAGAACATTAAGATAAGATACAAAGTGAGAAGCGCCACAAGAGGCGTATAAAGCACTGTGTGGTTCGAAGAGGGACATGAGCGTATCTGGCTGTGGGTAATCTAGAAAGTTTTGTAGGGTGGGTAAGGCTTCAACAGGGAGGAGGCATGTGAGGTGAGAGCAGGGGAAATTCCAACAGTGCTTTTCAAGGAGAAAGAAAATAGGGAGAAACTCACATATTTTGCTCTAGTTTATTAAAACTACAGACATCTCAATGCTTATTTGAGAAAAAAAGGAGAAATATGAAACATGCTAAAATTATATCTGAAGCCTTATATTGATTATTGATGCCTACTTTCTTCCAAGGAAGTTGAAGAAGTACGTGATCAAAATAATTGTAACAACTGTTATGTCCTTTTCAGTACGTGGGGACTGGAAAAGAATATAGTGTGCAAATACCTGGCCCTGATGGGAAAAGTCACTGGTGAGTCAAAAAGAATTAAGAGCTCTCGAGTTTCTTCAACTCCTTCTTAACACAAAGTGGAAATGAAAATGGGTGATATTAATGAAATGAGAAAAAAATATGTCTTAGACCCTATTTGCAGTCTACAATTTTTATACCAATTTTTTCCTAAATATGTTATTTCTAAAGGCCTTTGCCTCACACACATCCAAAAACTATTTTACACCTGATAAAAATCTCACAGTTCATCATGCTAGAATACTTGAGACTCATTAAAACATACCAAATGCATTCATTTGCAGTTATCAAGTAAATGCAAGTTCCAGAAGGTTGGAATATTGATTGTAGCCTCTTTGACAGATGTGTGGTCACCCCCAAGGACTCTCTTGTGATGGTTACAGACATGAACTCAGTTCTTGGCTCATGGAGACCAAAATTCTTACCTAAAGTGTTAGGTTGCTGACAATCATGTTTCGAGGAATAAAGGCATTGTGGAAGGTTAGAAGGAGAGAAGGCAGGGTCTAGGGGATCTGCAGTAAAGAAATCAGAATTTGACACTGGTATTTAGATGGTATGTCAGTAAAGTCTAAAGCTCAGACAAATGGAATTTCCTTCTGAGTGAAAATAATTCTGTAATCATTTGTTTTAGAGTCTTTCTTCTAATCTAGTTTCCCTTGATTTGATAGCAAGAATAAACTATAAATTGAGAAAGAGCTAACTGGTTAATCCATGTTAATCAAATATTGGGAAGTCCTGAGTTTAAATGGCTTGAGCAACTCATTTTAAGAGTTTAATAGGGAAATTATCTAAAAGAGATTATGGATTTCTTTCTTTCCATTTCAATCCTTCAGTTCCATTTTAGTTTTTAAAACACATACACACATGTATTTTACTTTTTATTAACTTTTTAAGAATTACATAATTTTTGTGATCATATTCACCCCATCTCCCATCTCCTCCCAGATCCACCACCCATTCCATACCCAGCCAACATTGTGACCAAATTTTTAAAAAATTCTTTTAAAAATATTTATTTATTACTTCAGGATACATTTCCATCACAGTGTCCTTTTTACACCCCTCAGAGTCCCACCCTCCCATCCTCTACCCCTATCCCTTCCATCCCACTCCTCCAGAGTAGAGTGTCCCTACATATCAGTCCCCCACCCCAGTTCAGCAGTCATATGAGGGTCAAGAGCCTCCTCATACACTGGGGTCCTACAAGGCAGCACCACTAGGGCATAGTTTCTCATTGACAGGTAACATAGTCTATGTTCCTGTTCCCTTTGGTGCATTGGTTGTAGTATAGTTATCCTGTATTATATAGCTAAAATCCGATTATAAGTGAATAGATGCCCTTTTTTTTTAACCATGAAAGCAGAAGTTTATTTAGCAAGGCAAAGGATGCACCCCAAGAAATACTGGAGTGGGTTGACCTGAATGGTGAGAGGGTATCTGCCCACTGGGCTCTGCATCTAAAAATGCAGAAGTTTTATGAATATCTATGAGATGGGGCACCTATTCATTGGGACAAGGTGGCCCCTTTTCCTCTCAAACTACGTTGGACTGGATTTTTGTTTTCAAAATTTATATATTCAAGTTACATCTCTATCACAGCCCCTCCTCCTTCCACCCTCCCATCTTCTTCCCATCTTCCTTCCTCTCCTCCTCAGGTGAGGCGGGACCCCACGTGTCAACCTCCCTCAGTTCAGCAGTCACATGAAAGCTAAGAGCTTCCTCTTGCACTGGGGCCTGACATTGGAGCTCAACTAGAGTAAGGTGTTCCACCAATAGGCAAGAAAGTCTATGACAGAGACTGCAATCCCCCAGTTGCAAGTCTATGACAGAGACTGTAATCCCCCAGTTGCAAGTCTATGACAGAGACTGTAATCCCCCAGTTGCTAAGAGATCTGTATGAAGACCAAGTTGCCTATCATCTATTTATGTATAGGGAGGCCTGGGTGTGACCTACATTTTAAAACGCATTGAGACCCACTAGTGTTGCCTATATACTCTTAGGTAGGTATAGGTGGTGATACATTAGAGTGTGTTAGACATACCGGGGACTAGGTCACAAAAGAAAGCCATCTCCTTCATTAAACAGCTATCAATTGTCCAAAGAACTAGGAATGGGAATCCATGTCCAATTTCTCACTTCGTGCTGGGTTTTCTAAATTTATCTTTTCATGGCTTGAGCTTGCGCATTCTGTCTTGTGTATGCTGTCACAAACACTGTGAGTTTAAATGTTTATATGTCAACTAGTGTGTTGGATCTGAAAACACTTTTCCATTGTTGTCATTGGGCTCTTACAGTCTTGCTTATCCGTCTAGTGCAATAATCCATGTGCCTTGATGGTATACTGTGATACAGAGCCTCATTTAGGGCTGAGGACTCCATTGTCACCTATTCTCTACACTGTGATGAATTGTGATTTTCTGTGTTAATCACCATCTACAGTAAAAAGAAGCTTCTCAGATGGGGTTTGAGTGATGTGCTAATCAGTGGGTATAACGAGAAGCTGTGAGGAGTTGTTTTAGTACCATGCCCCGTTAATGGTATATTAATGGTAGGTTCTTCTTTAGGACTTGTGACCTGTGTGGGCTTTTGGCATATTAACTGTTTCATGTTGTGGAGCTGGCCTTAAATCTAATTAGAAAATAGTTGGTTACTCCCATGACAATCTTCCCACTATTGAACCAGTGGACAAATCTTTCCAGACACATTATTATTATACCTCACAGGGCTCACAGATGGATACGATTGGTGGTTCTTTTATTTCTCGTATTATATCCATAGCACCCTTCAGCACCATGAAAGCTAGTCAGTAAGGATAGGGCATTCAGATCAGTACCAGCTTGACTTCTCCACATTCTATGTCTCAAGTATATGATGTCTTCAGCAATAACAGAGTGTTATAATGAAGCTGGAAGGTAACCAAAAGCAATGACACTAGTTTGAAATATCTGGGAGTCTGTGGAACCTAAATGTCCAACAGTTTCATTAGAGGTACCTCTTTCTTGACACTGGGCTTTTTGTTTGGTGTCTTGTGGTATCTAGTAGGGCTGTTGTTGCCCATTTAGAGTAACTCCATTTATGCTCTTCTACTATATGTATAGGTTTATATTTTAGGAAGATTCTGTGGCAGTAGTTTTTTGTATGACTTTATCTGAAGTTGTTGGTGCTATTTATCCTCCCTGTATTTCCCTTTCTACCCTGTCCTTCAGTGTCCACCATATTAAACCATTCAGTTGTCCCCTTGTCCCCCTCATGTCACTGTTTTCCATCTTCCCTAGGTTGAAAGTCCCTTTCTCCATGGCTCCTTACTGTTTTTCTGACACCTGTGGGTATTCAAAATGAGACACACATACCTAAATATTCAAAGCTAACATCCACAAATGGGAGAAAACAGACATTTGTCTTTCTGAGTCTAGGTTACCTCACTCAGAATGATTATTTTTAGCTCAATTAATTTACCTAGGAATTTCATAATTATATTTTTCTCAAGAGCTGAATAATATTCCTCTGTGTAAATGTTCTATCTTTTAAATTACTCAGTCATATACTGACGGGCATGTAGGCTGTTTCCCATCCTGACTATTGTGTATAGAACAGCAAAGAAGATGGATGAGCTAGCTGTTATATCTAAGGTAGATATAGAGTCCCATGGATACATTCCCAAGAGTAGTATAGGTGGATCATGTCGTAGATCTATTTCTAGCTAAAATATATATTTAAAAATTTATTTATTTATTTTTATTTGTATGTTTTTTTCCTGCATGTATGTCGGTGTGCCATGTGCATCCCTGGTATCTGTAGGAGGCCATAAGGGATGTCAGATTCCTGGGGGACTGGAGATCAAGACAGTTACAAGTCACCATATGAGTACTGGGAGTTGAACCTGGGTCATCTGCAAGAGAAATCAGTGATTCTTACCTAGAGTCATCTTTCCAGCCCTGATTTCTAGCTTTCTAAGAAAGTCCCACACTGGTTTCCATAGTTACTGCTCCATGCACTCCCACCACCAGTAAGTAAGTCTTCTCCTTTCTTGCATCCACTCCAGCCATTTGCAATCACTTTAAAGAAAGTTAATCTTAGCCACTCTGACTAGGGTAAGATGAGATATTAATGTCATTTTAATTTACATTTCCCTGACAGCTAAGAATGTTGAACATTAAAAAAATTTCTCGGTCATTGTATTTCATGTTTTGGGGACTTTATTTTCATGACCATTTAAAATTGGGTTATTTGTTTTGATTTTTTTTTTGTATTCTGTATATGTTATAGTAACCCATTGTGAGATGTGTAGTTGGTAACTATACTTCCCCATTCCATAGGCTGCCTTTTTATTCTGGTAACAGTATCTTTAGCTGTGCAGAATGTTTTTGGTTTCATGTGGTTCCACTTGCCAATTTTTGGTGTTAATTCCCAGACTCCTGGTGTTCTGCTCAAAAAGTCCTTTCCTGTGCTTGATGTCCCAGCATATTCACTACCTTTCCTCTGTCAGTTTCAGGGTTTTAGGTCTTATGTTGAGGGCCCTGTATCCATCTGAAGTTGAGTGTTATACAGGGTGAGAGATAAAGGTCAAGTTTCATTCTTCTACAATGCATTGTTCCAGTTTGATCAGCACCATTTATAAAGCATGCTATCTTTCTCCAATGAGTATTGTTGGATTTTTTTTTCAAAATTCAAGTAACTGTAGAAGTGTGAGTTTATATGTAGGTTGCCAATTTGATTCCATTGGTCAATGGGTCTATTTTTATGACACTGCCATGTTGCATTTTATTACTATAGCTATATAGTGTAACTTGAAATCTGGTATGGTGATATCACATCAGTTTTGTTCTTTTTGTTGCTCAGGATTGTTTTTGCTATTCTGGTTCTTTGGTGTGTTCATACAAAATTTAAGATTATGTTTTCAATTTCTGTATGTTATTGGAATGATGGGAACTGCCTTGAATGTGTACATTGCTTTTGGTAGAATGGGCATTTAGCCTGATGTTGGCTATGGTCTTCTTGTATATTGCTTTTGATCTTGATTGCATAAGATCTCTTATGTCCCTAGGCTCTACAGGACTTTTATCATGAGTTGTTGGAATTTGTCAAAGGTCTTTTCTTCATTTAATGAGATGACTATGTGATTCTGTTTCTTTAGTTTATGATTGCTTTTATTGATTTATGTATATTTTATCATCCCCAAATCTCTTAGATGAAGCTGACCTAATTATGGTGAATAATCACTCTGGTGTGTCCTTGAATTCAGTTTGTAAATATTTTAATCAGAATTTTTGCATCTGTGTTCATCAGAGATGGCCTACAATTTTTACTTTTCAATAGGTCTTTGATTTAGTATGAGGTAATAATGATTTAAAAGAATAATTTGTAAAGGCCACTTCATTTCCCATTTTTCAGAATATTTCAAGTATTGTTGACATTACTTTTTCTTTGAAGGTCTGGTAGAAATTTTTCACCAAATTCATCTAGCTTTGGACATATTTGGAGAAGGGGCACTGGAGAAGGAGGATATTTAATTATTGATTTTATACCACTGGATATTATAGGTTTATTTAAATTGCTTAATTTTTATTTAACTCTATAATATATATGTATATAAATTATATGTCTATATCTATCTATCTATTTATCTCTCTCTCTCTCTCTCTCTATATATATATATATATATGTATACATTTCTTTAGGATTTCCAATTTGGTGTAATATACACTTTAATAATACACCATTATGGTTCTCCGAATTTCCAAAGTTTTTATTGTAATGTTTCCCATTTCATCTCTAATTTGCTTAATTTAGATATTTTTCTCTTTCTTTTGGGTAAATTTGCTAAAATGCTTGTCAATCTTTTAAAAGAATCAAATGCTCATTTCATTGATTCTTTTTTTTTTTTTTTTGTTGTTCCTTGGTGCCTATTTCTTTAAACAGCTCTGATTTTGACTTTCTCTTCCTATATATTTTCTTGGATGTTGGTTGTTTTTGTTTCCTGAAGGCTTTCAAGTGCATCAATAAGTTATTAATTTGTAATCTCCCAATTGATTTTTTTGTATAGTCACATAGTACTATAGATATATCTCTTAGTGTCCAGTAGATTTTGATGTATTTTCATTTTCACTCAATTCTAGAAATTTAAAATTTTCTTTCTTGATTTCTTTCTTTATGAAATTGTCACTCAGCCACATGTTGTTTAGTTTCCATTAATTTGTAGAGTTTCCCTGGTTTCTATTGATGGTTATAACTGATTTTATTTCTGGTATTCAGATAGAATGGAAGATGTTATTTTAGTATTTCCAAGATTGCTGAGACTTGCTCTGTGCCCTAATCTGGGGTTGGTCTTGACGTATGGATTAGTTGGTGGCAGGGGGACATCTAGGATCTCTACTTGGAAACCAGGGGCAGAAAGTAGGAATGGGGGGAGCTGTCAGTGAGAGTGGGTTTCCTTCCTGGAGATGAGGGCCAGGGCATGGGCCATAGAATGGGCAGAGTTGATGATGGAGTTTAGGGTCCTTACCTGGAGAGCAGATGGAGAATAGGCTATGGGGTTGGTGTTTTGTGTCTAGGGCTCTTGCCTGCATATAGAGCCTGGAGGACAGGTTGTGTTTCTAGTTCCTTTTAAACATAAATACATTATATTTTAAATCTGTTTTAAGTTCATAGCAAGAGTGAGCTAAAAACAGACTACATATCTGTCTGACTCTACACACACGTATATATAATATGTACAGCCTTTTCTTATTCACACCATGGGTCACAAGAACATTTGGTACAATCTAGATCTCCAGTTGTACCTCACTATCACCCAAAGTCCAGGGTTCACATAAAGCTTCAGTCTCGGTGTATGTTCTGTGGTTTTGACAAATGTATCTAACCTTGAAATAACCACAGTAGTTTCAGTGTCCTTCCTCCTGTCTCTCTACTAGTCCTCTTTCCTTCCTATTCCTGGAAAACACTTATCTGTTTGCAGTCTTCACAGGTTTCCTTTTACAGACTATTATACAGTTGGAATAGCACCATGTAAAGTTTTCCCAGTTTCCAGCGAGCCATAGATATTTAAGTTTCTCAGTGTCTTTTCACTGACCAATCCTCTAACTCTGTCTGTTTCTTCACATTCCAGTGACCTGTATATTTACATAATGAAGAACACATAGTTGCTCCTAAGTTTTAGAAATTATAAGAAAACTGACTTAGTATAGGCTCTCAAGTTTCTGTGTGAAGATAAAATTTTATTACCTCTGTGTAATAACTGAGGAAAACCAATTCTGTATTTTATGGTAAAGATCTATTAAGATTTGTAGGAAACTACCAAACTTTTCCAAGCTAGTGGCGACATTTTCCATTCCTACCAGTGACAGATGGGAGGTCCTGTTTGGAGTCTTTGTCAAAACTTTTCTAACATTAGATGTCATTTGTGTTTTATTATGACTATATAAATGGGTGTGTACTAGTATTTGTTTTTCAGTTCACTGATGAAATGTATGTTGTGTGTATTTTTATATGTTTGTTAGCTACTGATGTGTCTCTGATGAATTGTCTAGAATAGTTAGGTCTTCTTCTTTTAACTTTTTTCCCCCTTCCGTGGTTGTGCTGAGGTTGGAATTGGGGCAAGGAGAACTCTAATCATGTGCTCTACCACTGAACTATAGCTCCAGCTCTTCTCTTGTCTAGTAGGAGTCATTTACATATTTTGAATAACTTTTTAATCTGAAGATATATATATATGTTAGTTCAATCACACGTCATCAGCTCTAAACACATTCATTTGAACAACATAGAATGGACTCAACAAACTCTTCTCTTTCTCTCTTTCATGTGTGTAACAATAATAACCACAGAAGAGGTTGTGAATTGGAGAGGGAGTGGAGGAGACAAAGGAAGAACTGGAGAAGAGAGAGTAGGGTGGATATTAATACAGTACTCATATATGAAAGTCTTAAAAGTAAAATAAATGAAAGCAAAGAAGGGAATGTTTTGAAGAAAAAAAGGTGAAGGTTTTTTTGTTCTTATTTTCTTGTATTCTGTGACTCACCTTCATATTCTTTGGATATTGTTTTTCTCAGAGCAGACATTTTCCAGTGCAATGAAGTTCAATTTAAGGATGTGAACATATTCTTAGTAGGCTTAAAATGAACATTTAAATTTCAGGTTGTTTTCAACTGCTAGTATGTTCCTAGAAAGACTTTTGGTCCAAGTGAAAACTGATAGAACCCAATGTTGTCATGGTTTTTCATTCCTACCACCAAGAAATGGGTGTTCCTGCTGCCGACCTCAGGACTCCTCCACCTGGTTTTGTGACTGGTAAATCTTTTCCATGATTTCATTTTTATCTTGAGTACAATTCCACTTAATATGTCTAGAATATACTTTTCTTTCTGTGATCATTTTGGATTTAATCAGCTTATATTTCCAATCTGACATAAGACCCGGTTCATCACAGAGATGGTATTTTTAGAAGCCTATTTTATTTAACAGCAAACTATCTTCTCTCTGAAATTTTATTTGAAAGACATTAAGAAAGAGAAGTGGTACATTCAAAACTTTGGTGTTCCAAACTAAAGAGGATAGTCTCCATTTTAAAACCTTAAGGGCTTTAGTGTTTTTCTACAAAAAAGTCCTCTACCAATGATTACATATATAATTAAACCTATTTTTGTAATACCTAATTTATTTTATTATTAGCTTTCCAAGAACAATACGAACAAAGTCTCTTTATGATGTGTCCCTGGAAAGTAAATGTCAGCTGTCAGTTGTATCACAACTGAGATCTCTTTGTGGTGAAATCCAACAACACTGACTCCTTCCTCATTTCATGTACTAACACTTTCTGAATGTGATGACTTGATTTATTCATTTAACAACTGTTTACTGAGCACCTACCTTGGGCAGAGCATTGTTCTAGGCACTAAATATAAATGAAGCCATTCCAGATTCCATCATTCAGGTCTAACAATTTACTCTATGAAAAACATTTACAAGAATGAATCATTCACACAGTTACAAAGATTATACAATGTATCATTGTAGAAGGAGAAAATAAAAGCTCTCCTCCTTTTAACCTTCCTTTGTATCAAATTCCTGAGGGTTAACTATTCTTCAGATCCTCAAAGGTGTAATTTTTGGTAGTTCTTTATTCACATATTAGATACAAATATTTATTTGCATAAACTATAACAAAATGGGACATTATTATCGAATTGTTTGCCAGTTTGCTAATAAGCTATATGAAAGAATAATTAAAGACAAAACCATAGTTTCTATCACTCTGTAGTATTACAGGTAGATCATGTTAGTATTATTACATTCTATATTTAAAACCCAGCTTGTATTCCTTTATTTTAATTTGAAATCTATTTGTATATACAATAAGTGTATAACAGCTAGACAGAATGTTGTATTCCTACACCTTAACTCACCAATAATTCAATCGCTAAAAATGCAGCCTTGTGGCAGTCCTTGGTATTTAATAATTATTATGTTTAATCTTTACGTACTGAGAAAACTTTGAATATTTCCCTGTGAATTTTTGTTTCATATGTAATTTATGCTCATTGTAACTAGTAAGTTTTAGATGCGTACTATCCATCTTTGCTTTGGCCTTAGAAATGCCTTTTATGGTGCCATTTTAATTTGATCAACAGAAAACCTGAACCACAAATAATTTACATTTCTTGACAAGTTAAGATATGATTATTTTTATTCTGTGAATTAATGAATGCCTACATGAACAAAATAACATACCAGTTACTATGTATTGAGGTTTAAATAAATGAAAACAATTATATGCATTATGACAATAATATCCAATAATATTTTTAGAATGATTTTGAGTACTTGATAATATAAAATAGGGGACCATTAAACACAGTAAGAAATTAACATCTAAATTTCAATAGATGTTAATTATTATCCTATTAGCTGTATGATAGGTGTTTCTGTTTATTTCATGGAGTGACAACTGGTAGATCCACTATACCATAGGACATATGTGATCTCTGTAACCAGCCTGTGATAGGCAGATAGCTGTGACACCTAGTTCAATCTTTCACCTAACTAAGGTATTTGGAGTTTGTCAGGTTAGATACATGATCTACAGAGAGAGAGAGAGAGAGAGAGAGAGAGAGAGAGAGAGAGAGAGAGA
>CAJQZJ010034221.1:1197409-1212539 GCA_907164525.1 Lophiomys imhausi | reverse complement strand
GAGAGAGAGAGAGAGAGAGAGAGAGAGAGAGAGAGAGAGAGAGAGAGTCCACGTACTAAAGGGGAAGGGTGGTCTTGGTGGTGTTGATAAAGAAGAACAGAAACAAACTTATCCTGAACTATCAAAATTTCATCAAGAAAACTTACCAATTTTTTTCTTTATTTTTTATTTCTTCAAGTTACATGTCAATTGCAGTCCCCTCCCTATTCCCCCCTCCAGTCCCACCCTCCCACCCTCAACTCCCCATCGTCTTCCCCTTTTTTTTAAGTTTAAGGTATATCTTATCTCCCCCTACCATTTCCCCTTTCAGTCCAACAAATGGCTCTTTCTCATAATAATAAATACAATACAAAACAACAGAGGTAATTAGGCCATAATTATGAGGGTTATATGGCTTAGCGTACTTTCCCAATGTCCAGTCCATATGTATTTGGCACCTGACTTTAACATTCTACTATCTAACCATCTCCATGAAGAAAACTTACCAATTTTAAAAAGAATATTTTATTGATTCTTTGAAAAGTCCATATAATGTATTTTGATCATATTCAGTTCGCAGCTCCTCCAGTACCCACTTTGTCCATCCTCTCCTTCATACTCACCCAGTTTTGAAATTCCTCTCCCCTCCACTGAGTCTACTTTGTGTTGGATGACTACTCCTGAGTGTCACATCTGTCCTGTGGATGGTCAGTCTATCACATCATCAAAGAAAACTAACCCTCTCTCAGCAGCTTTCAAATGCTAATGACTCTTCAGCTAATTGTGGGATTTTTGTGCCCACACTACTCCCTTCATGATGGGATTTTTTTTCTGGCCTGTGCTTGAGCAAATATTGTGCATTCTGTCAGTTTTACTGTGCATCAACCCTACTGAGTTCAGAAAGCACCATTTTCTCCATATTTTACCCCCTCTGGCTCTTAAAATCTTTCTGCCACCCCATCCTTGCCTTCTCGAGAAGGTATGATCAGTCTGTCTCATATAGGGTGAGTACTCCACTGTCAACTGTTTTCTGTATATCAATCAGATGAGTATCTCTGTGTCAATTGCCTACTGCAAAAAGAAGCTTCTTTGGATATTTATCAATTTTTAAAAAGAAAAATGTACTCAACCACGAGATTCATGATCTTTGGCAAAGGCTTGTTTTTTTTTTTCAAGACTCAAATAAAAATTAATACTTCCTTCTTTTAGTTTGGAGGTAACAGAGATGCCTATGAAGTTACTGCTTCATGTTGCATACTACAGTTACTACTTCAGCTGTTACTAGTTCAGAAGATACTACTTCATGTTACATATCACAGTTACTACTTCAGCTGTAGTCAAGAGAATACTGAAAAGACAAAGAGTTTTCAAAGTAGATGTAGCCAGGAAGATCTCATGGTATGAAACTTGGGTCTTCCAGAGGACTGTCCCTGCCCCTGTGTCTACCAGACTTCAGAATGTCTGCACATTGCTGTTTTAGACTTGCTCTAGGCCAACGGGTTCAGTGTAGATCTCACACATCTTATTTCCAGTAGGACATTAAAAAAAAAAAAAAAGCTATGATTACTCTTACTGTGTACTGAATGAGTGTGGGACAGATGGGTTCACATTTGAAAGCGATTTGGAGATGATTCTGAATCTGTCTTATAATGGACTTTGATGAGGATGCCAAGAGGATGGGCCTTTGACCCCTCCTTCAGGATCTTGAATGGGACCCAGATGTAGAAAGAAGGGAGCAAATGAAGAAGGGAGAATTTTGGGGAGGCAGAAGAACAGACAATGACATATTGATGCTCACTCTGTGTTTCATCTGGTTTTCTAAAGTTTCCTGTCATGCGTGGCAAATCCTCTGACAAATCTGGTGCAGCACAAAGAGCAAGG
Organism: Lophiomys imhausi; assembly: GCA_907164525.1. Classification (NCBI taxonomy): domain Eukaryota; kingdom Metazoa; phylum Chordata; class Mammalia; order Rodentia; family Muridae; genus Lophiomys; species Lophiomys imhausi. Next base: position 1,210,679 of record CAJQZJ010034221.1, on the reverse strand, counting down.
CATGGGATTGGGAGAAAAGACTAAAATAGAAAAAGCTGGACATGTTCTAGAGAAGTCTATTTTCTTACAAATTTACCTAGTAATGGCACAGACTTCATCACTGTAGATATAAATAGAAGCAGGTGGAATCTACTGAGCTTGTATATCTGCCAAGTGTGGTGTAACTCAGTCCTCACTGTAGCCCTGAGATAGTGTTATTACTATTCTTATTTCATAAACAAGGAGACCAAATGAGGAGGAAGGTTAAGAAGGTTGTTAGTGGCAAAGTTGGTGCAAGTGATCTTAAGCAGATTCATAAACAGGGCAGGAGGCCAAGTCAGGAAATGTTTAAGAGCTAAGATAAAAACATCAGAATGCTCTGCTTGATAACAGTGGCTATGTTTACCTGAAGATAAGTGAATGGAGGAAAACAGCAGGGACTGGTTGTCTCTAAACACACTTTATGAATTTGTCCAACCTGGTGACAGTTATGTAGGGAAGAAACTTATGATTAATTTTTATTTCAATCTGTTTTGCATTTCTTTCCTCCCCCTTGTATTCTGATTAAGAAACTATATGGAATATATTTAGCTAAAGTACATGATAGGTACTTGATAAATCAAATTTAAAATTTTAAATACTAGCTTAATACTATATATAATTAGTGTAAGAAAGAAAATTATACTTTGAAATTGTATAAGGGAATGATTATTATTTGTAGCATATTTTTACAGGAATGGAATAAATAGAAAAGTTGATGTGTTGGCATTTGACAATTGTTTTTCTTTAAAACAAGTTTAATGTATTCTTCTTGAAATTGATTTGCTTTTAGTGCCACTAGACTATGAATCCCATAAAATAATGAGGTGTCATTTGCTATATTTTGTGATAAGAAGCACTCAGTTTTATTGTGTAATAGATGAAATGTTTCTGTTAAACATTAAATTGGAGGTCAGTACACTTACTTTTTTATTATTAAGGTTCTAGTTACCCATTAACTTATTATTTTGAAGCCTTTACTGTATTTTTTAAATTTCATTACTAGGAACTCAAAGTTGAAAAAAGTAAGAGTCTGTCACCTCTAGTAACATTGGTCATGTTACATTTTCTTTACTCTTTCCAATATTAAATAACATCAATAGCTTATATTATAATAAGATTGTTAATTTTCTTTCATAAAAAGATTGTGCATGTATAGAAAATGAACCAAACATAAATGATGACTTATGATAAACAATGACATTTTGCTTTTTTTTGGAGACTTTAATATGGATTCAATCATATTACTTGTTATTGAGCTATTCACTATTTTCTTTTCTTGTTTTTTTTTTAATGAAAATATAATCATATAATCCTCCTGCTCCAATCCCTTTTATACATCCATATTTCTTTTCAAATTCATGGACTTTTTTTCCTTAATTATTGTTGTTATACATATATGTGAATAAATGTATAAATGCAGCTTGCTGAGTCTGTTTAGTGTTGACTAAGTGCATATACATTTCGAGGCTGATCATCCAGGGATTGGATAGACAGTTATAGTGTTCCTTTCTGGGGACATCTATCTCTCCTCTCTCCCTCTCTCACTAATAATAGGTCTTCACCTGTGTAATTTCCCTCATCTACATTGGCATGTCAATTGGTGTTCTTATTTTTAGGGTTTTGTTTAAGCAGCCATACTGTTGAAATGTCCTAAGTGCAGTTTCTAGGTCATATATAGAAGTTTTAATCTTATTGTAGACTTCCTGGTTCTCTGGTTCCTACAGTCTTTCTGGCCTCTCTCCCCCTATGTTACTTTAGCTTTAAGTGAGAAGGGTTATGTTGTAGATTTATCCATTGGGACTTGACACCCCATAGTCAGTTGTTTTCTGCATTTTTTAAAAAAAATGTATGTTTAGGAAAATGGCAGTAGTAGGTTCTTCACTGAGATACATAACTTCACTAGCCAGAGGTGATTGTCTTGGATAGGTTTTCAGTACAAAGTATGATCCCCCTCCTCTTCAGTGGATCTTTGGTGCTATTAGATAGCTATTGGTTACCACCAAGACACGAGTTTTGCTATTGCAGTTCTAGGATATTTTGACAAGCTGATCATTGTGGTTCTTAGGCACCACAGCTGGCTAGGGATATTGATTGCTTTCCTCCCTTAGCAGTTTGCATAGCATGTCTAGTTTTATGAAAGCTAATCCTCAGAGAGGAGGCATTTGGGTCAGATCTAGCTTGATTCTTCCAAATCATGTCTGAAGTGCTTAGGGTCTTTAGCAAAAGAGTTTCCTTTGACTTTTGGAGGGCAACAAAGGGCAGTAGTGATGACTTGTATTGTTTTGTGAGTCTCTTGGAATCCCTTGATCCATAATTCAAAGTGAGGTTTTTTATGCTTGGTACTGGGATTTTGTTAGGTAATCTAGAGTCTTGGGGGAAGCATTATTACTCCTGGTAGAACAATTTCATTTAAACTATACCCATTAGATACTTTTTATTGTTCTGTTAAAACACCATGACCAAAGTAACTTATTTAAAAAAAAAAAGCTTTTAATTGGGTTAGAGCTCCAAAGGGTTAGAGACCATGATGGCAGAATGAAGGCATTGCAGCCAAAAGGCTCTCAGCTTACATCTTGAACTGCAAGTAGGAAGCCAGAGAGCACACTGGAAATGTTACTAGTCTTTTAAAACCTCAAATCCCACCCACTCCCAATGACATATTTCCCTCAGCAAGGTCATAATTCCTAATTCTTCCCAAACAGCCACCAACTTGAGACCTAGTATTCAAAATCAAAAGATTTATGGGGGACATTTCATTCAAATCATCTCATTATATTTCTTAGCTCCCAGGCTTGGGCCATATCATAATACAAAATGGATTTATTCCAACTTCAAATGTTTCTGTTGTCTTTCAATCTCCAAACTGTTTAAAAATCCAAAGTTCAAAATGTCCTCTGACACCCAAGGCGATTACAGTTAAGAAACTGTAAGTCCCTGTAAAATCAAAAAGCAAATTACATATTTCCAACATATAATGCAGCAGAATATATATTGCCATTCAAAAAGATAAGAATCAGGGGACAGTGAGGAAATGCTAGATGAGAATAAAACTGAAATCAAGCAAGACAAACCTCAAACCCTTTATCTTCATGTCTGATGTCAAAAGCTTAGAAGACTACACCCTTCTATCTTTGCTTCCTGAAACATACTTCTGTCTGTTTTTTGGGCTAGATATCAACAACTCTGGCTTAACCAACTTCTTGAGGTCTATAGTTTATACAATCTAGACTTTACTTTCATAGCTTCAATCAATGGCCTCTCAGGCTGATGGGAGGGGAAGATGTCATCAAGATTTTTACCCAACTGTGAACTCTATGATTAACAATAATGAGCAGCATGGAAAGATCTTCCCATGAATGTAATAGTGGCATCAATGTTATTGGAGTAACTAATTACTTTCTGATGGCATTTAATGTCTGTTTTACCAGTGTAAATAAGCCTAGCACTATAAGTGTGAGTAGGGCCTCACAGGCTTCAAGGGGGCACCTACTACTATTTTCCTAAATGGACATGGTATCAAACTATACTCTAAATTTATATTTCTATACCTATAGGTTAGTGTAGCTTTCTGATCCCATCAGAGAAATTTCTTTGTGTAATGAAGGGCAGTTAACATAGAAATTTACAACTAGTCTAAATGTAGAGAAGTGACAAACACAAATTAGACATCTACATCATACCTCTTCCCCAAAGCTCAGGGACTTCTGTGCTCATGAACTCCTAACAGCTGTAGACACCTGCACAAGATCAAGCCAGTTAGCATTCTAGATTAGAATAGAAAGGAGTTATAACTGAGGATCTATGGAGAGCTGCCTGTTGTTGACAGAAATATATATGAAGATGTGACTTCTGTTAGGTCAAGAAAATTCCAGTGAATGGCTCCACATCTGGAATATTTGGATAGCACATACTAGAATTGGTGGCTTATTATTATTATTATTATTATTATTTTATATAGGGCATGCAGTGGTGGGAGTAGGGAGGTAGGGGAGATAGGGCGATTCTGGGATGAGTTGAGAGAAGGAGTCTGGGTAACACATCAGATAAAATTGTCAAAGGATTAGTAAAAATATTTGTTTTTAAAAAGGCATGAAGTTTGAGATCTGGCTCAGCAGTTAAGAGCAGAAGACTGATGTTCCTCCAGAAGATCCAGGTTCAACTTATAGCACCCACATGGTGGCTCATAACTGTGTATAACTCCAGTTCTAGAGTAACTTTGTGCAAATGGTATAAAGAAGTACATGCAGACAAATTACTCAGAAACCACATAAAATAAAAGTAATAATTTGCAAGCGATATCTAATAAAATATATAAATTTCCAAGATGACTCTTGAGAAACCACTAAAGTGGGATATGTAACAGACCTTCCACAAAGCTGTTAGAGTTCATGAAACTTCTCCTTATACTACCAACCAAGGATCCTTTTGTAATGGGTGAAAAAGATTTTGTCTTTTTAGCTATTAAGAAAAAATGCTTACTTTGAACTTCATGTTTAGAACACACAGTGCCAGTTAAGAATAACAACTATTTAACTTCAAGCAAAATTTTCTTGTTTTAAAAATTGACTTGACTGGCATGGAATAATAGGCATGCAGTGGCTGAGTCTCATGCTAGCGTGTGCTTCCTCCTAAAGTCTTCATCACTGTTACACAAGGCTTGACTTGTGCGATTTCAACAATGTTCTCAAAACCTATAGAGCAATGCAAGGACTCTCAGAAGGCTACGCTGGCATAAAATGCGGAACAAGCAGACTCCAATTACGTGGAAATACTTTGTGAGTCACATCAGTACTTCAGAAGCAAATTACATGGGTCATTATTTTGCATTTTATTCCTTGGGATAAATCTAACCTAACGGCATATCCAAGGAATGTCCTGAAATTCTAAAGGATAAATAAAATCATATCTTACTTTGTTTTTGGCTGAAAATTTTACTGTATTCACCTATTGTAACTATAATGAGTCAAGGACTGTTGCAAAGAATTCCAGTGCTTCAGTGTAGACCTGCAATTATGACTGGTAAACCTCACAGATATGTGAACACAAACGTTATCCTTCTGACTTTAGTTTAAAACACACACACACACATACGGTAACTTTCATAGCTTTATAACAGCCATTTTAGCATATAGACATTAAAGATAGAAATACCTTGACTAAGTTTTGGTTTTTAAAAGCTAATTTTGAAAATAATAGATTAATATTTTTCTCATAATTGAGTGTAACATTGAGTGTAAAATAATTAAAATTTTTCTTCATATTTTGACTGACTAAACAGGACAGTGTACAAGGGGCCAAGATTAAAAAAAAAGAAGCACACTGCATTTCATTTTATTGAATAATCTGAAGGCAAATACAGAAATCATGATTCTACCCAAGTGAACATGCCAGGTAGACTGTAAATTTAAGCTGTCAATAGATTTCTAAAAAATGAATTAAAGAAAAAACTGAAGAGAACAAAATGTTACAAAAGAGATAGTTTGGGGCCATTAGCTGCTTGAGTGATCAGTACCAGAAATAATAGTGGAGACAAGAAAATATATTCATAGTGTCTTGAATATTGAAAAGATATTTGATGTCACAAAAAAGTTAACTCTTAAGCTTGTGAGGCAGTGTTTAGCTATTAATTTTATATGAATGTTTAAAAAATATGCTTTTTGGATCACCCAAAGACATACATTTAAAAAGACACCTATTCTTTTCAGTATTTACTTCTACAAATGTGAAGTCTAGCTGTGAATGAATCTGGGAACAGACTCACCTTCCCTGGTTTCCAAGGTGTGACACTGTTTTAAATCTTGCAGCAAACTCTCAAAGGAATGATTACAAAGAACGCTGGCTGGCTTGGTTGTGCATTTTGGTGGACAGAGTTATAGAAAACATCATATCTCTGGTGGCCGTTACACAGGATGGAAGAACTCCATTAATCTGTTAAGTACAGACGGTATAGAAATATAAGCAAGTAGAACATCATGGGGGCTGGGAGGAAATATGTTTGATAATGTAACAGTCTGTGCAGACGAGAAAGATACAGAGAACAGTTCACATACCATCTAGGTCTTAATGTCTTTGTTCTGGAAGGGAAGGGAATTTTCAACCATAGACACCTGCTCAGCCTCCTCCCTCCTCAGGAAGCCCTCTGGCAGCAGTGCAAGATTCCACAGCAACATTTGAATGGAGACTTTGGCTACACTTCCCAGCACATATTGCTCTCTGCAGAAGTCTATGCAGTCGTATGGTTGTCTCTGGGTGGCCATCTGTGGCCACTCTGCACTGTGTCAGTACTCACAGGGAGCCTGGAGTGTTCAAGAGAGCTGGTGGTTTCATTCCCGTTCATGCGCTTTCAGAAGTTAATATGGAGAAGACAGTGAAGAAGTCTTAGCTGAAGAAGACAGTGTTGTCCATGCCTCCTCAGAGAGAGGTGGGGTTGCATTAAAAATTGCTGTTCTTGAGTTTAGTATTGTCTTAAAATTTGTGTTAGGAGACTTTATATATACTATTTCTTTTGCTTGCACAGCCTGTGCTAACAGCACTGTGTTTTTCCTTTAGGAAAACACTTTAAGCTGACTTTCTTCCAGTGTTGGTGCTTTGGGTTCCAAACTCTTCACAAGGGTCTATTTTCTAGCTTGGATAACTCACATTGCTGCATATCTGCTCCTAGGCCAGGCTCATGAGATTCAAACCTGAGATGCTGATGAAAACATCTGAAAAGGAGATACCTCTTTCATTTGCACCAACAGATAGAGTAGGAGGTGGGGGTTTTAGCTTCTGGAGGCCAAACGGTTACAGTGTTAGAAGAATGTTGAAGAATGTAAGACCAACAAAAGAATGCAGAAACCCAGGATGCTAAGTGAGTTCTGGATAGTCTGGCTGGGATCCTTACATCTGAACATATGTAGAAAATCCTATAGATTTACAGTTGATGAGTCAAAATTTTCTGTTTTTGTGAAAGCCAGTTCATACTGGCTTTTCCATTTTGCAACTGTATTCTTGACAAAGTGAACTCAGGCCTCTGTGAGTGTGACATCTGAACTTGCTAGGTGCCATTAGCAATGAAGGAACAGGATTTTCTAAAATTCATAGAGTTTTTCAAAGACTAAGAGACTAAGATCGTCAATATATTGTGCTAAACTGTTCAAAACAAACACTAAACTTTATCTCAACCAAAAGACCCTTGGAAGAAGTAAGAATCCAGCTATTCTTTTTTTTTTAAACTTTTTTTTTTGTTTATTATGTATACAGTATTTGCTCTACATATATGCCCGGGCAGATCTCAATGTAGATGGCTGTGAGCCACCATGTGGTTGCTGGGAATTGAACTCAGGACCTTGGGAAGAACAGCCAGTGCTCTTAACCTCTGAGCCACCTCTCCAGCCCCCAGAATCCAGCTATTCTATTACCAAGGGTTGACAATGGAAAAATGAGGTCATCTCTGGTCCTTAGCTTTTGGTCAAAGAAAGTAGTGACCTAGAATAGACTGCTATAGCAAAACACTTAACCTCAAGGGCAGGAATCACAAGTTTATTTTATGTATCATTGTACTCCTATCACCAAGCAATGTATGGGAAAACACAAATGTATAAACTTTGTTGAAGAGTGACCATTGGTGACATCATGCTGAAAGAGTCCCTGTGAGGTCCACTTGCATCATCAACTGGCAAGGCTGGTAGTCAGGGGAAAGAGGCTATGTGCAGTCCTTTCGTGGTGCTGTAGCTGTGTAGGTGGGTGGAGTGGTTCACACCGAGGAGTACAGAACACAGAGGTTGGGGCTCACCCCTTACCATGAGGCAGAGGTTGGGGCTCACCCCTTACCACGAGTCAGAGCACACTTGTTTCCAAACACGAGCACTTATTTGCTTCCTGCTCTTAGGGAATCTAAATGTCTCATGAGTTAGTTTTGTCAGCTGTGAAACTGTAAATGTAATATCTTATTACAGTGTGTTGTTCTTGAGATTAAATACATCAATGAGTGTAGGATTTTAGCACTGTGTTGGGCCCATCTCAAGAACTGGGGCCGCTTTTGTTCTTTCTACTGTTCCTCATGCCAAGGCAGTTATTGCAAATGCGAATCAGTCAAAGCAGTGGTATGAAAAGCACCCTAGACAGTTCTGCTCCTCACCTTCTTGTTCTTTGCTGTGTTCTATTCACATCTTCAGCAACTGATTATATTTCCATCCAATACATTTGTGCTGAAATAATGGTGCATAGAAAACACCTGGAAAATTATTATGGACCAAAAGAAAACAAGATACAGTTTTATCCTACTTTACCTTGCTTTGTGGTTTGATTTTTCTTTTTCTTTTCTTTTCTTTTTTTTTTTTTTCAAATTTGGTTTGTTTGACCTCAGCTCTCAAAGCTATGCACTTAAATGACAGGGTAGAATTATTTTCTGAAAATTTAGATTCCCAGGCTTTTCTCTCAAGAATTCTGATTCAGTAGAGATGAGGTAAGGATGAAGGCTCAGTTTGACATGGTTTTCTGTTGATGCCAATGCAGGTGGGTATTGTGGGATAGCAGAACTCTGCAGTGCATCGCTGTGCAGTGCCACTGGCCCTTCAGAGCTCCAGACCCTGCCTGGTCCTGGAGCAGTGGTTGGTGAAGTTGACTACAAGAGCTGTGGCCCAGTGTGCGTCGTCACTTCTATTTGTAGCTGAGTGGAGTTGGCAGCGGGCACAGGCTGGCAGTTGCTTCCAACACACTCCTTGTCAAAGCACACACTGTTTCTGCAGCTGGCATCTATTCCCTGTACATCCCAATTATAACAGTATTACTGAGTCTTGTGACAGTCACACATTTCATCACCTTGGGGGACTGGGCAGAACAGGTTTACCATGGCATGAATGCCCTATTCCCCTTTTTCCTCATATTCATCATCGCTTAGGAATCTGGTTGGTCTTGCTTGGCAGTGAGGGTTTGCAGTTCTTAGCTGGGGATGTTTGGAGCCCAGAACAGATCAGAGATTATGTATAAACTGCAGGCTGTGGAGCTGCAGGGTGTGCCTGCTGTAAAACACTAATTTTTTGAGATATTTCTGCTATTAGAATCATCACTGTGATGAGGGTCGCATGCTCTGTGCTCCTTTTCTGAGGCTGCATGCCTCAAGACAGCATTCCCACTCCTGGATGCACATGGTTGACTCTCTCTGATGTGATGGAACCACAGGGTGCATCGCACATTCCTTGCATAATGGAGATTTTTGACTCCTGCATAGCCTTTTCCTCTTAAGAGAAGTTAAAAAAAAAGCGTAATAAAATAGATGTTCTATTAGAGTTATGAAGTATCTTGGTGTATGATAAAAACTCAAAGTACCATTGCTTAGTAACCTGGTTTTAAAATGCTGAGCAGCAAGTGGACACACTGGGACAAATATATTGAGAATATCTATCTTTGTGAGTAATTATTGGCAGTGTGTTATGTTAGCTATATTTAATTGAGATATTAAAAGGCACCTGCATTTTTCTTTTTAGAAACTCTTGTTGTGCTTGTGAGATTAATAGATGCAATCAACAACCCCGTCTTCTTTCAGATGAGAGTAATTAGTTGGTATTAGCTAGAAGAAAAAATGGTTAATGATGGTAAAATCTGACCTAACAGTTTTACTAAGATCAATATAAATCAGAAGAACGACCAACAAATGTAAGTTGACAATAAGTATATAGTAAAAGCAACTCTGATGCCCAATAAATCCTGTTGTATAAATCCAGGGTCTAAATTTTCACTTTAACATGGTAACAATGATAACATGGTTTATGATGTGATAAGTGAAAAGTAATAAAATAGTATGTGTGCTCTCTCCTTACTAATTCAGGAGAAATATAAGGACTCTGAGAGAAAAACTTAAAATTATATCACTTTATGTTAAGAAGGGAAACAATCTTATGAGAGGAAGTTCTGAGAATAAGAGTTATTTTGCTCTGAAAGAGGTGGAGAATATCTAATTTTACAATTATCAGTTCTGTCAAAAACTAATTCTCTGTTTGCTGGCAGCCAATACAGCCTCTTATAGGTGGTCCATGCTGCAGTGAATGGTCTTACATCTATGGATATATAGGCAGCAATAACTGGACTCAGTGTGTTATACAGCAGAAAAATGGAAAGGAGATATGCAGTTGAGAAGGTGAGGTTGACAGTGTTTTGGAGGAGTTGGATGAGGGGTAAGGACATAGATATGATCACAACTCAGTGTACAAATGTAAGAAAACTTTGAAGAATAGATAACATTTAAACTATTGTTAAGAAAACTAATATAGCAAATGAACAACACTCTTTCCAATTTTACTTCAGCAAAAGCAAGGGAGAACAAAAACTGTCTTAACAAAGTTGTTCCGGTTAGACTCCAAGCTGGTGTTATTTAGGAGAACTGTTCCCAAGGGAAGGAATGTGGAGAGAGATTTAAAAGGCAATAGCACCTACAGTATTTGTGGATATGTCTTTTGAGTGGCAGTTCTGGTGTTGGGGAGGTCACAGAGCTTTTCAAGTTTCTCAACCTAGAATCCTGTAATTCAGCCTAGTTACAGTGTGGGCCCCCAGAGGATCAAACATTTGCTGAGACAGGCATTCCCACAATTCCCTCCAATGACAGGGCAGTTTCAGCTGAACTTGGGGCAGGAGATGAGAACTTGGGAAGCCTGGTGCCGTGCCTTGACTGCAGGTGAACTTCCTGTTGGAAGGGTGCTGCATGGACCATGAAAAGGTGCCATGCCTTAAAGTATCACTTGGGTAGTCACAAACCAGGAACTATAAGACAATGCCTTGTCTAAAGTCTGAGCTGTGACTATGAAGTCATCTTTGGCTTACAGCAGACAATACTTATTTCCTTGTTTGGGCATTGATAAAGTTATTCACTGTAAAGTTTAAATTTCTATTGTGACACATAAACATAGTATAAACTTAATCATTTTAACATATTTCAAACATACAGTTTAGTAATATTAAGTTGATTCACATTGTTTAGCTACTATCATCAGAACTTTTATTTCTCTAACTAGAACTCTGTATCCACTGAACAATGACTCCTTATCCCCTGAAAAGATTTCATAATTAATCATACTAGAAACCAGTGCATTACAAGACACCTAGCACTAGGACTTGGAAGAAGAGAGATTTAATTATGATCATTCTACCTTAGAGGAAATTTGTGGCAATCCATCAACTGTACAAAAGGGTTAATTATAATTATAAGTTCTGGAGTGGAAGAGGATGATGCAACCTAATTTACAAAAACTAATATTTTAGACAAGAAGCGTTCAAACATAAAGAGGTGATTCTGCTCTTCCCCCAATATTTATACACACCTGAATAGACAAGCTTTGGTTGGCAATGTTTTCTTTTAAAAGATTTTATTTCTTTTTTATTCATATGGGTATTTTGCCTGCATATGTCTATGCACCACATTTGGGCAGTACCACAGAGTCCAGAAGAGGGAGTCAGATCCCATGGAGTGAATCGTTGTGTGCTGTCATGTGGGTGCTAGGAATTTTGGGTCCTCTGGAAGAGCAACCAGTGCTCTTAACTGCTGAGTCATCTCTTCAGCCCCAGGAATATTTTCTCATCCATAACTACATGGTTAGTAGGCTGAACCTGTAATGCAGCCCGCAGTGAATAATTAACTTACAGACAAAAAAAAAAAAAAAAAAAAAAAGACCAGGTTACTCTCTACCACATAAGCTCTTTGTACTTCATCTCACAGTCTATGTTGTTCTCCTCTGGGTATTGAATGACCATGGTACAGGTATGGTATCAAAAGCTTACTATGACAAAATGTATTTAACACTCCTAATTCAACTTGAAATTACTGTAGCTCCTATAAGATATTAGTTAATTTTGAGGTTTCAAAAGGTCATGCCAGTTCCAGTCTGGCTCTCTCTCTTTTCCTCTGTCTTGCAGATGAAGTGTAAACTCTCAGCATTTTCTCCAGAGTTATGCCTGCTGCCTGCCTGCCATGATTGTTATAAACTCACTGTCTGAAATTGTAAGCAAGCCCTCAATTAAGTGCTCTCTTTTATAATATTTTGGTCATGGTAACTTATCACAGCAATAGAACAGTATCTATGACAATGCAGGAGCTGTACATATATCTATCAAAGATGGGCATCCCAGGATCCATTGATCTCTATGTTGTGTCCAGTTGTCTTTCATTGTGATGTTCTCCATTTGCTGTAAAGACAAGTTTCTTTACTGAGGGGTGAGAACTATAGTTATCTGTAGTTATAAGCATATGATTTAAAATGAAGTTAAGTATTATGTTGGTATAGTTGAGTGACAGTGTTAGACTCTCTTCCAAGATCCATGACCTTATTAGTCTAGGGTTGTTGGCTAGCTGTGATTTCCTTCCTGATGAGCAAGACTTAAGTCTTGTTACACAGCCATTGGTTACTAACAAACTATGGGTGCCACTGTTGCATCTTTAGGCATTTTTTTTGTCATACTGGCTGTTGTGGTGCATAGGCTTTCCAGCTGATTAGGACTAAGGGTTGCTTCCCTCCCTTGACAGCTTGAAGAGTACTTTCTGATACCTTGGAAACTAAACGATAGAAGACTTTCAAGTTAGATCCAGCTCAAACCATCTGAGTCCTTTGTCCTAAGTGTGCAATGTTTTCAGCAATAAGGACTTACCTTCAACCTCTGAGAGGCAATCAAGTAGCAACAGCAACAGCCTATGTGGTTTTGGGAGTTACTTGGACTATCCTAACTTTCAAGTGCAAGTTACATATGATTTGCACTAGGGATTTTGTTAGATAGACTATGGCTCTTGTCAGGAGCATTGTCATCCCAAGTGCAATAACTTTAAGCTAAATCTATGGATACACATATAATTATATGTATTGTAAATAACTTTAGGTGAATATAAAATAATATGATTCTTTGAGGTTTTAGTGTTACTTGTCCATCATCTCTCTCCTTCTGTATTAGCTTTCCCATTCATCCCCAATTAGAGCCTACTCTCTGTTACTTTTATCGGATATTCCCTTCTCAGGTCACCCTATCCCCCTGGGACTCTTTATACTTTCTTGGTTTTTGTGGCTACTCTGTATTATATACCCACACATGATAATTTGGACCTAGGAACCACAGATCAGACAGAAGAGGAGACACAGGTCTTTTTTGGTCTTACCTCATTTAATATGCCCTTTCTATGTTCATCCATTTGACTGCAAATTTCATGACTTGAGTTTTCTTAACTGCTAACTAGTATTCTATAGTATATATATATATATATATATATATATATATATATATATATATATAT
>CAJQZJ010034221.1:1181435-1197399 GCA_907164525.1 Lophiomys imhausi | reverse complement strand
TATATATATATATATATATATATATATATATATATATATATATATATCACACTTTCATTGCCCATTTCTCAGCTGAAGGAGGTTTAGTTTGTTTCCATTACCTAGATATTGTGATTAGGGCAGCAATAAACATGAATGAACAAGTGTCTGTGGAGTAGAAGGTACCTTTTGGGGCATATACCTAGGATTGATTGAACTGTGTCATATGGTAGATTTACTTTTAGCTTTTTGAAGATTCTCCATACTAATTTCCAGAGTGACTGTAGTAGTTCGCAATCTAAACATCTATGAATAAAGGTTCCTATTTTCCCACATCCTTAACAGGATTATTTTTTTGTCAGTTGTTTTGTTAAAATTATCTGTGGTGGTTTGAATGGGGGATAGCCTGCATGGTCTCATGTATTTAAATGCTTAATCATAGATAGTGGTGTTATAGGAGGTGTGGCCTTGTTAGCATGGGCGTGGTCTTGTTGGAGGAGGAGGTGTGTTAAGTAGGCAGTCTTTGAGGTTTCAGAAGCTCAAGCAAGGCCTAGTGTCATAGTCTCTTTCCTGCTGCCTGCTGATCCAGATGTAAAACTCTTAGTTTTCTCTTCAGGATCATGTCTGCCATGCCTTCCACCATGATGATAATTCACTAAACATCCGAACTTTAAGCCAGCCCCATGTGGCCATGGTGTCTCTTCACAGCAATAAGACCAAAATTAAGATACACAGGATATGTAGGCAGAGGGGAAGAGAGGCTGCAGCTGTTGTTCTGTAGCAGGGAAGAGACTAGTGGCCTGCTATGGGGGAACAGAGAGAGCAGAGATCTGTGGGCAACCTACTTGGTTTTCTGGCAGGCCTGGCATGTGGCTGAGCAGTATGTGTCTACCTCTTAAATTTCTAATTGATTCATTTGCATTATTGCTTATTTATGTAGTGTACTTTGTTTATCTTTTATACCTTATGCCTATATGTACTTTATAAGACACTTAAAGATTTCCACTATAGTAATTTTGAATTAAAAAGAATTTTTTTAGAGGGAATAAATGCTAAAATTGATTCTAAGACTCTCTATCTGAGCACTAATCCCTATATGCTTTAGAGTGATCCTGAATTCATCTTCAGCCATTGTCTCTCCCCTTTGCCTGTCTTTCTATACTCTGACCTCATCACTCCATGTGCTGAGGCTCTGGGTGGCTCTTCCTGTCCAGGGATGGTGACTCAGATGCCAACCCTGGGTTGGCAAGCAGTACAGCTTCAGTCCCAACAGGAAAAGGCTTTGGTCTTTCAACCTCTGAGAGCTAAAGGTGGTGTTTAAACATAGCCTCAGGTGATAGAGAGTTCTGTCAGCCTTCTTCTCTAGCTAGCATCACAGTTTGACTTTCATTTCTCCTTTTTTTTTTTTAAGAGCAAGAGAGATCCAGAGAGAGCAAGAGCAAATATGGGTAAGGGCTAGTGAGGAGGGGGTGGTAAGGGAGAGAGAAAGAGCATGAAGTTAGATGGCTAGTGAGATGGGTAGACTCTGAGAGGGATGGGAGGAGGGGAGATATGATCAACTTATATTACATGAAAAATTTTAGTTAAAAATTACAAAACTAGAATGAATCAGCCACCCAAAATTCAGCCCCTGTTTCTGAGTCTGTTTCTATTAGAAGGATCTGTCTACTTTCTGGGTGTGGTTTTATCTTTTCAATCTTTTAGTTTTTAAAAATTAATAGTGCTTTTCTTGAAGGGAGAAAAATTCAAAGTGTGATCTCATGATGTAAGTTTCATTTGTCTAGGAATGTCCAGGTCCCTATGTTTGGCAATCAGAATAATCAATACCAAAATTTGTTCATCAGCTACTCTTTGACCTCATTATTTAATATTCCTTTGGTGTGTATGCTCTAGGTTGAAATGTGGGACATGGATCAATTGATTAAGAGCAAAGCTCCTGCAGTTATTAAATGATTATCTCAATGAAAAAGGCAATGGAAACATGACCAGTGCAAGGCAGCCTGTCTTCTAATAGCCATGGAATTCATAATTGTAGATATTGAGTTCATTATCTTGATATTTGTGTATACTTATGCAAAAGCAATTTTTGGCTTGAATGACTTGGATAATTATCTCTGTTTGCCATTTTAATTTGCTTATGGAGAAAAAGTGCAGTTGGGGAAAGTGCTTGGTGACACACACTATGATAAAAATCAAATATTGAAATGGCACCAACAATCTATGATTTTAATGCTTCAGGAAGATTTAAAATGAGTGACTCTGAAGTTTTATATGGATCAGTGCTCTCAGTGACTGACTTGAAAACTTCTCTTGGGTATATTCTTTTCTGTAATGCATTGTTACAGGTGCACACTGCCAACAACCAATGAGGCAGTGCTTTGTGAGATCAAAAAGTAGTTATATTTGTTTGCAATATTAATCATATAAGTCATGCACAAAAGCTTGCATAATGATTAAATTGGAGTAAGAATAATGAAGTATAAAGATCAAGCTCCCTCACCACTTTGAAAAGTGATAACTTATTGAGCTGCCAAGAAAATTAAAATATCCCCATATAACTTCATGAATGGCAATGAGACTCTTGACAACAGTGTGAGATGGGTATTCCATTTTAAACTGGAGAGATGGCTCAGTAGTTAAAATTGTTTGCTGATCTTCTAGATGATTGGAGTTTTGTTTTCAGCCGACATGGGGCTGCTTACAATTTCCTGTAACTCCCGTTCCAGAGCATCCAGTTTCCTCTTCTGGCCTCCACAGCCACCCTCAAACACATGTACATAGACCTAGACACATAGACATATATGTATACATAAATAATAAGATAAATATATAACAAGTAGTGTTGAATTTTGGGGTGGTATATCATTCAGTTTATCAGCTTGACACAAACTAGAGTCATCTGGCAGAGAGGAATCTCAATTAGAGAAGTGTCTGCGGGTATGTTTGTGGAACATTTTTTAGATAATGAGGGATGTGGCAGGGCCTAGCCCACTGTAAGCAGAGCCATCCCTGGACAAGTAAGTGGTCTTGGGTGGTAGAAGAAAGCAAAGTGAACAAGCCATCAGTAGCAAGCCAGTAAACAGCAGTTTTCCATGGTATCTGCTACAGTTCTCTGCCTCCAGATTCTTGTCTTGAATTTCTGCCCTGGATTTCTTGATGGTAGACTATGAGCTGAATGTGTAGCCAAGCAAACCTTTCTTCAACAACTTGGTTTTGCTCAGGGTTTTATCATAGTATCAGAAAGTAACTAGGACAGGCCAACATCTCCACATTTGATGGAATGGAACTAGAGAAGCTTATGCCTTTAGCTATTGTTCCTTTTTATAATGGGCTTTTAAAAACTCAGTTTCTAAAGATAAAATAACTCAAATATTCAAGAAACATAAGTATGTAAAGAGCAGAAGACAAGTGATTCAGGCCTTGATATTTGTACACAAATAATATCTGTTCCATGAGAACACAGTTATGTACATGTTTTCTTTTTCTTGAAGAAGTGGCTGGGCAGTTGGAACAAGACATATGTGGCTGGTGGAGAACTTCTAACAGCATGTTAAGCTCAATTTGGCACACCATGTAACTCTTCCAGGCACAATGCAAAGTTTCATAAACAGTTTAAATTGAAATGTTTTCTGTCGTTATTCTCCTAGTTAGCTGACCATAAGTGTAACTACCCAAGATGTTTTAGCCTAGGTTCTATTCAGTATATATATATATTTTTTAGAAAATGGAAGATAATTACTGATTCATACAAGGCCTAGAGGCACAATTCCTAGAAGCAATATTCTATACTTTATGTTTGAGTGTAAATGAAACAATTGTTGTATATGTTTCTCTTCCATTATCCCAGTGACTCATGTCATCAAATCATATGGTCTCTTCTTTGAAGATTCAATGAG
This sequence comes from Lophiomys imhausi, assembly GCA_907164525.1. Taxonomy (NCBI): domain Eukaryota; kingdom Metazoa; phylum Chordata; class Mammalia; order Rodentia; family Muridae; genus Lophiomys; species Lophiomys imhausi. The sequence continues at coordinate 1,193,524 of CAJQZJ010034221.1, read as the reverse complement.
TCATTTAGAAAACCCAGTGCCCATACTCAGACATGTAAGCTCCCAGTGTTTTCTCTAGTGACAGGTAGTTAGAGCACTTCCATTTTCCCTGGAAATACTATTTTGTGTTTCATGGCAACCATGGTTAATTTAGTCCATGTCTAGAAAATATTGGGTTTGTTATCTGAATTTTGATACTTTTTATTCTTTTAAAACTAGTATAGCATTTTAATTAATTCTTTGAGAATTTCATACAGTGTATTTTGAGGGGTAACTATTTTATCTTTTTACTGAATCAGATAGAAGGAATATAATTGAAGGATAAAATTTCAAACGTTTAAAATATTTATTTGAGAAACTAAGGGCTCAAGTACTCAAATTCCTAATTTTCCCTTTTATTTTTGTTCTTTTTAGAGAAAATGTCTTATGTGGACTTTATTCTGCTCTCAACTCCCAACTGCTAGAATTATAGATATTTACTCTAATTGCCCATTTTCAACACTTGTATTTCTAAAGAAATTTGAAACCTTCGTAAGCAGGAATGATGAATGGGCTAAAGAGTAGAAATTGACACAATTTGTTCATACAAGTGAATGATGCATATCTCTCTAATTAATAATATATTAACTAAATAATTCAATTCAAAAGGGGGGAGAAGATGGAAGGAGAGAGTGTGGAGAGAGACAGCTGGAATTGGGGAGCATTGGGGTGTGGTATGAACACTTAATTCAGTGGAAACTTCCTGGAATCTATGAGGGTGATCCTAGTAAAGACTCCTAGTGATGGAAGATATGGAATCTGAACTGGCCATCTTTTGTAGCCAGTCAAGGCTTCCAATGGTGTGACTGTGTTGCATTAAATTGAGTTGTTGACTTAAGGGGTCCCATGGAGATTCCTAAACAATCCACACTGATGCTAGAACAGAAGGTCCCCCTCTGAAAACTGACAGTGGGGCCCCTTTGCTGAGGACAACATACACACAACTCAGTTAACATAGACAGATTGAGCTGGTGGTGCCTGCGAAGAGTCTTCACCTCTGTCTGTGTCTAGTCTCTGGTGTCAGAAGATACTCTGCAGTCTATGGAAAGAAAAACCTGGGCACCAACTCTGCCACAAAATCCTCTAGCTACATTCTATTCTGCCTGAAAGATGTACTGGGGTAATGGTGGCACAGAACTTGTAGAATTGGCCAATTAATGTTGTATCTAACTTGAGGCCCATGTATGAAGAAGGACCCTATGCCTATAGTTCATGGATGGCCAGAAACTCAAGACTAGATAGCCTAAATACTTAGGGTAGAACCAAGAACAAAACAACAAAACAAAACAAAATGTCAATGAAATGATTCCTAAGGATATTCTGCTACACTCATAGATTGGTGCCTTGTCCAGTCATCACCAAAGAAGCTTCCTTTGGCAGCAGATGGGAGTGGATACAGAGACCCACAGCAGGCCATTATGCAGAGACAGTCTAAATTAGAGTTCTCTGTGGAAAAAAATAGTTAATTAAATGGTTTAACCAGTATTTATATTACCTTTAATTGGTTGGCGGTGTTAATCCTTAACCCGCCATGATAAATGAATACACACAGACACCATGTGGATCTTAACAAGCCTAGGCCTGAGTTGTACAATCCTAGCCCATCTAAGCTAGCTCATAATTCTATTACCCAAATATGACCCCATATATACATACGTCCCTTTGGACTATTATTCTCCACACTAAGCCAATGTTCCAGGCCATGTGGAAAGATCTTCTTTAATATACCCCATGGTGTGTCTTTCTTGTTTGTTCCTGACTTCTCTCTGGCCTTCTTCTTCCCAGTATGTTCTCTATCTCCCTCTAAAAGCCCTAGTCCCACCTATCTCAGTCTTTGCCCAATCTCCAGGCCTCAGCATTTATTTAACCAATCAGAGTCAATTAAGTTACAGCCAGCAAACAGGACCAACCAACATTTAGAATGCTTAACACCACCCCATCAATTCCCTCCTTTTGTCTAATAAAAAGCTAAACATTTTTAAAAACAATAAGAACAAATATGAAACAATCAAGAAAACCATATATAAAAGGTACATATATAATGTTTAGTCTATTTGTATCAGTCAGTCTTCAGGAAGAAAGAAATCATCTATCTATCTTGGTGTGTCTAAAGTTCTGAACCTAAATAATTGTTATATCCTATATTTTCTTTTAAATCCTAAATAACTCAAGTTTAATTGAAATTTTATAGCTATTATGTCTTTAACCCCATCAAAGACATAAGGGATAAAGTTATTATTTGACTGAATAGGAAGCACAGAAGAGCAGTTTCCAAAAAGAAAAAAATGACAGTTTATTGCCTAGATAGTCCCAAATATCTCTCCATATCATTGGAGCATCATCTTCAGCCTTCTGGCCAAGCATATCTCACAGACATAATTGTGTAGCAGGAAATAAGGATTTTCCCATTCTGTCTCTGTAGAATGAGGACGTCAACTTACCTGCATTTAAGCTCTGGTTCATCTTTGGACTGTATATAGTCTGTTGAGAGAGTAGGGACATTTTTGTCCAGTAGTAATTATCTCCTGATGGGAGATTTCCTTTTTATGCTCATTGTTTTCTTCCAAGTCAAATGGGAGCTGTCAGGAGCTGACTGTCTTAAAGTTAAATAATTCTTAAAATAATAGTATCTTTGAATGCCATTTTCTGTACATCTCTGAGGGTTTTGAAGACATCTATTGATTTATAAATCTATCATGGAAAAAGCAAATTGTAAACTTCTGTCAAAATTAATCTTATTTTTTATCAATATACACAATTTTATACCAATGTATCAAAAGATGACCTTATTTTAAGAATAACAAGAGTTTTAAGTTTTAGAGCAGATTCGATAATCTATCCTTACATCTTATTTCTATATTATATACATATATTCCCCTTCTTTTTCTTTTCAAGTCCTTTTTCCTTATATAAGAGAGAAAGGATAGAGAAAAGAAAAAGAAATAGAAAAGTCCTTGAGTCTAATGGCCAAACCTTGCTTAATAAGAACATTTAACAATTTGTAACCAATCCCCCTAAACAACATCTATAACATATCAAATGACTAAAATATTATCCACCCCCTGTTTGGGAATGGGGTGTTGCTCTCTTAAAATTGCTTCCTGCTGAATTGGGATGTAGAAAACCTGTTTGGGATCCCAAATAAAATAGAAAAAATTGGTTAAGCAATTTAATAGTAATATTTGTTGTCCAGTCTCTATGTGCTCAGCAATTTGAATGTCCTGAGCAGTTTGTAGTCTGTTGAACTTTGGATGAAAAAGTTTAGGGCTTCATTGAGGGCCTGGCTAGCTCAGTCGGTAGAGCATGAGACTCTTAACTCAGGGTAGTGGGTTCGAGCCCCACGTTGGGCACCATATGTAGAAAAAAATAGGTAATTAAATGATTTAACCAGTATTTGTATTATTTTAATTGGTCGGCTATGTTAATCCTTAACCTGCCATGATAAATGAATACACACAGACACCATGTGGATCTCAACAAGCCTAAGCCTGAGTTGTACAATCCTCACCCATCTAAGCTAGCTCATAATTCTATTACCCAAATATGACCCCATATATACATACGTCCCTTTGGACTATTATTCTCCACACTAAGCCGATGTTCCAGGCCATGTGGAAAGACCTTTAATCTACCCCATGGAGTATCTTCCTTGTTTGTTCCTGGCTTCTCTCCAGCCTTCTTCTTCCCAGTATATTCTCTATCTCCCTCTAAAAGCCCTAGTCCCACCTATCTCAGTCTTTGCCCAATCTCCAGGCCTCAGCATTTATTTAACCAATCAGAGTCAATTAAGAAATAGCCAGCAAAAAGGACCAATCAACATTTAGAATGCTTAACACCACCCCATCAGGTTTCCATTGGGTTCCTCCCTCATAGATTGAGAAACCCGCAGAAGAGGTGGAGGAAAGACTGTAGAAGCCAGAGGGGTTGAGGACACCAGGAGAATACGGCCCACTGAGTTAACTGAGCAGGGCTCATGGGTTCCCTTAGACTGAAGCAGCAAGCCCAGGATAGGCACAGGTGTATACGTTGTGGTTGATAGCTTGGTGTTTTAGTGGAACTCCTAACATTAGGAATGGGTATAACTTACTCTTTACTCCTACTGGGTTGCCTTGTCCAGCCTCGATATGAAGGCTTTTGCCTTGTCTTACTGTATCTTGTTTTGTCCTGTTAGGGTGTCATCTCTTTGAGGCCTGCTATTTTCCGAAGAGAAAATGGAGAGGGTAGTGAATCTAGGGGGAGGGGGATTTTGTGGGCATCTGGGAGGAGTGGAGGGAGGGTAAACTGGTCAAGATGTACTGTATGAGAGAAGAATCTATTTTAATAAAAAAATACTCCGTCTATTATAACTATGTTACCAGTCTCTAGTATTTATTCATTAGATATTCAATGTTGAACAGGAGCTTCAAACCTCAGTAGCATTTTCTTTAATGTTTTTCATATATTGAAGAGTATGAAAATTTTAAGCTACAGAGAGATATATATCTCAGTTAGCTATTGAATTGCAATTATGAAATAGCACCTTGTTTACAAAGCAATAAAAAATGTTTATTTAATACAAATGAAGGTTCCAGTTTGTCAATACATTACGTTGCAGTTTAGTGCTGATCGATTTGCAATTCTTCCCCAAATACCACTCTAAATATATATTCCTAAAGCAATCTAAGATAAATTTTTAAAAATTTGTATAACTTACTCTTCAAATATCATCTTTAGTAGTTTTTAATAATGTAGTTCATGAATACTTTCTTCCATTTTACCTGAATATGTTTATAGACATTTAGAAGCCAATGCTTTGTTTCCATCAAATCTTTGCAGTAGAGAAGGGGCTCAGAAACACTAGAGAAGAGTTTGCTACTGACATTGCTACTGACATCTGCCCACAGACTGATGATTTACCCTTCACATATTCTTTTTTTTTGGTATATAACCAAGTGAAAGTCTTTATTACAGCCAGCTGAGAGTACACCCAGGTATTTGGGGACCTATGTATAGCCCTAAGTGTCCAGAATGCAGGTTTAAAAAATATATTTGTTTATTTATTTTACATTCTAATAACATATACCCCCCTTCCTCCCAGTCCCATCCTCCCACAATGTTGAGAAATATGGTCAGCTAGAGCAGTTTCTGACCACAGAGTTATTTATTAATTACCTGGAATTCCTAATTGTGCTATGCTTGTTTAAGATGTTTCTCCTTACTTTTCGTGTCCTCTTCAACCGTTCCCTCTTTGTGTGGTGAAGTTCTCTGTTCTTGGCTGTTTCATAGCCCTGGTGACTAAACCCAGCTCTTGGCACATGCCAGGAAGGCGCTGTACCATCCATTTACATTCCCAGGCAGGAGCTGGCGTGGGCTTTCAGTATGTCCTTGGGTCGTTTTCGTTTTGGTTTTGCTTTATTTTATTAATGAAAATGTTACTTAAATGAGATTTATTTTGATGTCACATGTTTTGTAAAATTTATTATTTTTTTTTAGTCTGTTAACTTTAAAACTTTGGCATTTTGACCTTTCCACTTCCTGTCAACTGTGCTTCTCAGTCACACTTAAAGACTGTTGGTTGTTGCTTATGAATGGTCAGCCTTTTTTTTTTTCTCCTGTCTTTGGCTAGATTAGAGATGCCTTACAATGAAAGATGTTTGGGGGTAGGGCACCTAATTATTCAAGTCCCTGCCAGGTTCACTTGTTCCTCAAAGCAGGGTGGTCAATAGCATTTCAATGAACCCTAAACAGCTTTTTTTTTTTTTTTTAAGTTTTTACTTTTACTTTACAAGACAACACAGATCTTCTTAGAGAGAAAATAAATGGTTGAATCTCACCTGATTCTGAATGAATTAGAGTTGGCAGGCTTAGATGTCTAGAGCTGACTTGCAGTACTTGATACTAAAATGTAGCTCCTTGTAGTAGGTTATAATAAATTAAGGCTTCTGCTAGAAGCCGGAGTTATAGAAGTTAAGGGAGAAAAATATACTGCCACTTTTTATATTTTGGACTCTGAGAAGAATTTGGGTCTTCAGCGGGTTGACAGGACAAAATAGACGAACCTGATATTTTGGAAATTGTGCCAAGTTTCGCATACAGCAGCTTGTGAGTGTCTTGCATTAAGCTGTGTGTTATAGTAACAAAAGGCTTGGAAGTGAGAAATGGCGCCTAGCCTGAGGCCTGTGGGGCATGTGTGTCCCATGGTTCTCACTTTTGAGTGACAACATCGTCCAGCTTCCTATCGAGAAGCATGCCGGTGTGTTTTGATTCCTGCACTCCTTTCTAAAAATGTGAAGGTATTGCTAATTTAAAAACTGTCACTCACAGGACTTGGAAATATTTTCTCACTTTTAAGTCCTGTGAGAGGCAGAAGATGACAACAGCAATGCGTACTTTGAGACAGGTGATGATTTTCTTCAGTTAATTGCGTTAAATTTTTTTTAAAGCTTGGGACAATGTAATATTAAACACATTGAATTTTTTGATAAAGCAGCATTCCATATTAACTTCGTCTAATTAAAATAAGTCTTGACCAGCATCATTCACAGTTGGAATACTTTGTATGGGTGTTTTTTTTTTCGTCCATTTTTAAAAATTGTGACAAATTTTAGAAATGGGAAAAACCTAAGGGCATGTTGGAATCAGTTTTAAGGCATCAGTGTCCTGAGATGGAACCTATGTGACTCTCCACAGCTTACTTCCTGGTCAGTTCAATCCTCACCCAAGACTGGTTGCCACAGCACAGCCCAGCAATAGTAAACCGCCTTGATATGTTCCCGATGTCTCTACCAGTCCGTTTATCAGTTACTCAAAATAATGTTGATGATGTGACTCTCTTGTCTTTCCAGTTATTACATTTCATGTTGTGACAAATTAAATAGGCATTCCCTGGCTTCAGGAGAGCCTGAAATATCAGCAGTGGCCACAGTCTGAAATACTTGTTAAAAATCTGAGAATGGCTCAGGTTACTGGAAGTTACAATTATCAGGCAAGCAACAAAGAAGAGCAAGAGTTCATTGGGCTTCTGGTGCTGGGATTAAAGAACTTGAAACCAGAGATTAATCTCCTGGTTTCTGAACACAACCCAAGTACAGCTGATGTGCACACAAACTAATAAGGAAAGAAAGAAAAAGAATGTAGGTCAATGGCAACTGTGATCTAAATTTTATTATATTTAGAATGGTCAGTGGGACTTTCCCAAGCCTTAGGCTTTTATCTGGGAGTAAAATGAGCTTTTAAAAGTGTGTTTGTCTGCATGCGCCAGTATCATTTACTAACAAATGACTGCAGCTGCATCTCAGTGGCCTCGCGGAGTCTTAATGTTGCTTCCAGATGTGCTTAATTTATTTCCAGGGTGTAACGTTTGCCATGGGAGGCTTGGATGATTTTCTCACTTATCAGTGCCAATTTCTTGGAGGTAGGTAAAACTTCAGTCTTCTCCTGGATGGCAAAATAGAACAAGAAGGTATTATAGCTGCATTAATATCAAATGAGAAGCCCTGAAGAATCCTGGGCAAAATTTTGGATGTAGTTTGTGCTTCATGAGCATCTGCACCTGGACTGATGTTGCTGCAAGATTTAATTTTGTACAAACAGTGGTTCCTCAGGAGTTTTAAAAATTTAAAATTTTGAGGATTGCTCTTCATGCTTAGCTTTTAGAAATTCCAGCGGTTGATTTGTTATAAAATATTAAGAGGATGAAATGAATCTAATTTTCAGCTGCCTGAAGGACTACTGAAATGCAGCTGTGAAGGTTCTTTGAATATTGGACATGAATAGTAATATAAGGTATTTATTGTAGAGCAACCATATAACTTTTAGTTGGGAGAATACTAAAATGAAAACCTATTTAAATGTAAAATTCATAATGTATCTAGAGCAATTGTGAGTAGCTATAATGCTACTTTGGTGATATACAAACAGAATAGAATTTAAGAGACATTTTTTTCATGGATATAAATCAAGTTGTTGAAGATATTCAAGTGAGCTTAACTGAGCTTAAATACTCAGTAAAACAGATTTCTAAACTGACATATATCAAAATCATAGAAACTACTGTCCTGTGAATGATCTCAGTGAACTGAGAGTGTGGTCTCACATCTTCAACCATTAGTACTTTTGGTAGAATAGTACATCGATCCTTGATAACAGGGACAGCAATCTGCTTGGTACCTAAGTAAGGCTGTTTTGCAAGAGCTTATACATCCAACTCCTTGCTTCTAGTACCAGGGCCATAGGAGCAGTGATATATTCCAAGGGGTTAAACACTTACACTAGTGGCTAAAATAAGAGTTGCTAAAGTTACCCTTGTAAAAATCTTGTCATCCATGGGAAAGAAAACTCTTGTACTTTTTTTACATTGGTCAGAAAAATCTGTATAGTGACTCATGCATTGTTAACACAGGTTAGTCAAGAGCATGGATTGCTATATTCAATAGGTGACTAATGTAGCTCATTTTTGGTAGAGTACAAAGTGATGAGGGCCAAGTATTTTGACAAGTAATTCAACCATGTCTTAGAAGAATGCTAGCTTCTACATGATGCGTTCAGTCTGTGTCGATCAATAGGGTTTATTCAAAATGAATAAAATGTAAATTAGATAGGCTAAGTGGAGAACTATGCTTCTCAAACTTCTCTCATAGAGGATTTTTAAGTTAACATCAAAATATCTAACCAGATGGGTTGGAGGAATGGCTTGGTGTCTAAGAGCACTAGCAGCTGTTCCAGAGGTCCTGAGTCTGATTCTCAGGACCAACATGGTGACTCTCAACCATCAGTAAATCCAATTCAGGGGATCTGATGCCTTCTTCTGGCCTCCAGTGCACAAGACTTGCACACGATATACAGATAAACACACAGACAAAACACCCATACACATAAAGAATTAAAATAATGAAATAGCTATATCAAACTACAATATTAGTCATACGAAGTTATATTAAGGAACCTCCCAAGGTTTTCTGCATTTATACTATTTTTTGGCTTAGTAATAATCTTGTGTTATTTGATAAAGTGATCAAACATAAAAGTTTTTTATTACTACAAGTACATACTTTACAGCCAAGTCACTCACAAAATAATCAGATATTTTGACATTAGAAAAAAAGTTTATGTTTATTTATTACTTCAAGTGACAGAAAAGTTTTGGAGCCTTCAGCTTAAGATATTTGTTACATTGTGGAAAAGGTCCTCAGGTCATATCATGTGGATTACATAATTAACTAGTGTGAAGGTAATGATTTGTTAGCTAGTTCTCTACTGTTGTACCATTGTAAGGGAAGCTGAGTGATTTGCAAAGAGAAGTTTATGTAGCTCAGGATGCTGGAGACCCAACAGCATGATATGTACATGAGAAAGCAAGGAGAGACCCTGGGCTTGCTTAAAAGCAGTCCACCCTCTCAGTGATGAATATTGTACTGCCACACTGAGTTTACTCCTTTCTTCCCCTGAGACCCACAGATCTCTTACAGACTCACCACCTCTCAAACAGGTAACTTTGGGAACAGAAGTTCAAGTGAGTATGAGTAGAAAATAAACGTTAAGCCACAATATATGTTTTAACTGCAATTGATTTTAAGTTTTATTTTTATTTTATTTTGATGTGTGTGTGTGTGTGTGTGTGTGTGTGTGTGTAGCGTATGGTGTTTGTACCTGTTCATGTGGGTGTAGGTGCATTTGTGTGTAGAGGCCAGAGATCCATGTCAGGGATTTTCTTGGTGACTCTTCACTTTACTTTTAGAGACAAGATTTCTTGCTGAATCGAGAGATCATTGATTAAGCAAGCCTAGATTTTCATGAAGTCCTAGGGGGCTGGCTGTACCTATCTCCCCTGTGCTGGCATTACAGAGTTCATGGCTGCATCAGCTTTCTCATGGCTACTGCAGATCTGAACTCATCTTTCTCCTTGCATGACAGGCACGTCAGCAACTGGGCTATTGCATGAGACCTTTAAGTGCAGTTGATTAACACTAATGTCCTTTTCTTCAGTCAGGTGGCCAAGGAGAGGCCAGCAGCATGTCTCAAGTCCATGGCCACTGTGGACTGGGAATTCCCAGTACGTGTGTTTTCTTGTGTAAAATTATAGGTTTTCAACATCTGCCTATCCTGGTTTTCAAGGTGCTATCCTGGTTTTCAAGGGGCCCACTGGCTGAGTTGCCCACAAGGCCAAAGGTCTTAATGTGAATGTGTTTTATATTTATCACCAAGAATGATGACAAAGTTTGAAGATCATAAATTCAGAAGACATCTTGTAGAAAATATTTCAAATTAGATGCTTAAGTTTTAAGTTGAAGACTCATTTAGCATTGCCATTTTGGCCTGGAAGTTCTCTCTTGTGAATATGCAAAGAGATGAATATTTACGAACTGAGCTCTGCCCTTCATTGTTTTTATTTTTCAATGGGAACTTTGCAAAAAAGAACTTACCAGAATTTTTGTGTTACCATCCATAAACTCATAGAAGTTCTATGAACAAAGATTATGCTTCTGGAGAAGTTTTACATGTATACATTTTAAGTGACTGTGAATCAAAACAAATTCTAACCATTGCTAGCAAGAATAAATTGTCTTTCTATTCTTTTTATAGGAAAAGATATCATAAGAAGCAATAAGAGAAAATACAATTAAAATGGAAAGAAAGGCATTAAAGGAGTCTGAGAACTTTATCAGATAAAGGGGTACCATACAATTTTTCTAGATTTTATAATATAATTTTTTATTTTCAGTTTGTATAACATTTTTTTCTTTACTCTTTTTCTCACATTAAATGTGTTTTGAGACTCAGATTTGCTTTCTTGCTGTAAACAGTTTCTGAAAGAGAACTGCTAACTTCATATACAGGCAACATGCATTTTTGTCATTGAATTTACAAAAACTGTGGTGTGCCTTGGCTGAGAGTGGGGGTGTAGAGGTGAAGATGGGGTCAGGGTAGTGAAGCTGGGAGGAAGGAGAATCCGTCTTTGACAATTCAGTTTCCTGTCCTGTTCACTCTTTGTACGTAGATAGAATTGAAAAACTAGCTCCAGGTACAGTTTCTGGATAAGACCCAATACTTCCAGAAGGCATCTAAAAGCAAGTAACACCAAGAGCCAGCAGGGCCCAACTAGAACTTTCTCTTTCACATGTTCTAAGTATTCTTTCATTTTCCACAAAACATTTCACTGTTAGAGACTTCCAAAAGTTTCCAGAGCCTTCTCTGGATCAGGCTTGCGCTTCCTGCAGCACTGGCTGTGTGCTAAAGCCTTGATTCTTCTGTTCTCAGAACATTCTGACTCCTAGAAGCTCAGTCTTGCTGCTGACCTTGGCAAGGGTGCTGTCTGTCTGTCTGTCCTGGGGCCTGCGGCCTGCTTCCTTGGTTGGTTCTGATTTGTAGCAGTAATCTGCTACAGTTGTTAAGACCCAGCCCTTGACTCCATAGGATTTGCCCCCTAGAGTTTGGGAAACTCTTTAAAAGTCTTCTAGGAGCCACCGCAAACGTTTCATGTGCTTTTGGTTTGTGGGTTCTGAGCTCATGCTTTTCAAATGTCACATTTGGAATGGGAAACTCAGGAATTTTCAAACATTTTGATTGAATCATTGATTTTATTCATTGTCTTCTGTGAATGAACAACTCACGATGTCTAGCTGCTTTGTAAGCATTCCTCTACTCTCTCCTTATATATTATATTACATAATCTCACTGAGCTGACATGTTCTTTGAAAGGCTGAGAGCATTTGAATATATGTGTTTTGAAAAGAAAGGTGAACTCATTAGCTTCACTTTCTCAATATTTTAATAACGTTACTGAAGCCTGGGATGCCATTTTTATTCAGCTATCTCTTTTGTTTTTCTGCTACAACTTAGCACTTACAGTGAATGACAATACATATTAATAAGCATGCTTCTTAATATGACTCAGGTTAATGATGGTAATTATTTCTACATAGTGTATGCTGACAGTGTATGCAAAGATATTCACCCATCAAAAAAAAAAAAAAAACCCTAAGGCTTTTACAGATAATTTTGACACTCAATGTTTTATCTGAGGTTAACAATGCTGCAACACTTGCCTCCTTCCTTCCTTCCTTCCTTCCTTCCTTCCTTCCTTCCTTCCTTCC
>CAJQZJ010034221.1:1149899-1181335 GCA_907164525.1 Lophiomys imhausi | reverse complement strand
TCTCTCTCTCTCTCTCTCTCTCTCCCTCTCTCTTTCTTTCAAAAAAGTGAGCATTTTAATTACCTGAGGAAAATGTCTATGGTTGAAATCCAGTGAGTGGGCACCAGTCCAATAACTTTTCAGGAGATTTCTGAAAGAAGCTTTCCAGATTTGCAAACACAAGCACCATAAATAAACAAGGAAAGATACTCACTAGGAAAAGGTCACTGATTCAGCTCAGTGTTTGATTGAAGTAGCTTTCTACTTAGAAGTGAATGTTAGTTTTTTGATTGACCATGCCTAAAGTATGACATTATAAAGTAATGCTCTGTTTTACGCCTAGCTGTCCAACCGTTTGTTCTCATCTTAAGTGTTAATGACAAATGGCTGATTCAGAGTTCTGGGCTTGCATTTTATTCTTTAATCACTAGGTGTATTATCTTTGCAGAAGTATTAAACAATTAAATCAGGCATCTTAAGTAGAACACCACCAGCCTGAACCTGCCAGGGCAAGGGTAAGATATGAAGCTGTCCAGGAGAGGATGGCAGCAGGTTGATGTGTGGACCTCCAACTGTGCAGGAACACTGATCATCTCCAGATTATTCTGACTCAGATTTGCCAAAAAAATTCATATTTTCAAATGAACATTGATAATTTGCTGGGGTGACCTTTTAACATTTCTGTAAGTTCTACTTGAGGAAATTCTGTTAAATCTCCTTATCAACATCGAGGAGATAATATTAAGGCAATGCCCAGGATGACACCAGTATTTTTTTTTTCTAGGAGCAAGTCAGGATGCATTTCATTGAAAAAGCCATCTGTTAGTACTACATCTCCTTGGTATTTATTATATATGCACAGATAATGTTTTACAAACACATTTGTCTATACGAAAGATGTATAACCCATTCATCATATTGGGATAATCTTTTGCTCCAGTGTTTCTGCCTGAGTCTCCAACATGACTCCTTTAGGAAATGATCTTCCTGGAGCATACCTTTAACTAAGGTATGTCAGCAGGACATATGTGAAAATACATTAATGATTAACAACCTGATATAAAGTTGATCCAAGAATTCTGCCTTGCATGTGGACCAAGGAAAGAGGTACTAGACATCTGCCTTTCTTGTGATTAGCTCTTTTATTTTTGCAACAATACTCAAAGACTAAATAATCTCTATGTAGATAAGGCTAGTATAGTAGTTATTTTTCTATTGTTGTGATAAGAAACTATGACCAAGATAACTTATAAAGAGTAATTGGGCTCATAGCTCCAGAGAGTTGAATCAATGATGAAGGCATGGTCACCCATGGCTAGAACAGCAGCTGAGAGCTTATATCTTGGTCCACAAGCATGAGACAGAGAGGGAACTAATAGGGAATAGCCTGGCCTTTTGAAACCTAAAAGCCAGTGACACACCTCCTCCAACAAGACCATACCTCCTAATACCTCCCAAACAGTTCTGCTAACTGGGGACCAAACATACAAATATATGAACCTATGTGAACCATTCTCATTCAAACCACCACAGCTAATTAGCATAATAGTGTAGAGACAAAAACAAAAACAAAACAAAACAACCCCCCCCAAAAAAAACAAAACCAAAATCATTTTGGTAATGATTGAGTCAGTCGCTTGTGAGAGAACCAGCCAAGGAATTATGTATCCAAGTTTGCAAAAGTCTGTGATCACTCCTTTTCCTTTAAAAAGCAAATATATTATTTGCTGCCGTTTCCGTTAGTTGGCTGCATATATAGCTTTCTATACTACTGGACCCTGTGCATTTTGCTCATATCAACAGTACAACAGGAAATAGTTATGATCATGTACATTTTCCCTTTTAAACAAAGCAAACAACTCAATTATATTCATATCAGTGATTTTCAGAGTGTGTTTGAATCTCTTCCCGGAGCTAAGATAGACTCATCCCCTCCCCCAAACCCCCAAGCCTCACCACTTCCTTTGATAAGCTTTTATTTATTAAACAGTGGAAAATAAAACAACAAACGTTATTCAGTAGATTGTAAAAGCCCAATCTGTGTAAACTGAGGCTGAAGAGATAGAAACACTGCATGTGGATTTTACATGCTGAGCTTCATAAAATACAAGCACGAATTTCCTCTCACAGTGAGTGTGGTCCAACGTTAAATGAAGCATGGGGCATGATTACCAGAGATAAGATTAGTGGTTGGAGACCGCATACAGCAAGCTGGTTTACTTACACTGGCTATGATTTTTCTCTTTTGATCTATTAGACCCTCTTGGTCCACATCTTTGTAGATTTTTGTTACTTTCCAGCAATGCGTTAAAGAACGGTATAGGCTATAACAAAAAACTATTCAATATTTTTTAGTGTCTCACATGTTGAAAGTCCTAATTTTCGTTATGTAAGAAATAACTGCTGGTCGTGCCATTAAATCCGACTCTTTAGACTTGTGAATGAATGCTAATGGCTGGGCTGCAGAACTTCAGCTTTTCCTGTAATCGTTTCTCCTGGTTTCCTGCAGTGGATATGTATCGAACACAAGAAATTAGCTGCAGAGAGAATTAGAGGGTGTAAGCCTGAGTCATGTAAATGCCAAAAGCTTTTTGTGACATTTTTCAGACTTTAAAAATGGAAATATGTTATTTGCACAGTAGCTCCTGATGGAATATGACATATTGCAGCGATGTGGTGAGTTTAAGATTGGGCCGCAGGCCATTAGGAACCCTCAGTGTGGGAGCCTGTGGCCTCAGCATTGGGCTAGAAGCAGGCTATTTGGTTAGAAGTAGGCCTTTGGCTGATGAGCCAGAGATTCCTCATTCCACCAAGAGCTGCTAATGAGAACGAAGGGCTTGCTTGAACCTGTATTCATAAACATGGCTTAGCAATATAATTTTCAAGCTTGATGTAACTTTTGTTTTCCTTCCAGACGCTGTTACATCAGTGTCCGCATCACCATATCAGCATGTGAAAAGTCCCGGGTTGAGTATATACATCAGCGGCTGCAATTCTCCCAGTCAGAGCCCGTAACTCTAGAAATAAGACATCTCTTCAGGTTGTCTCAGAGCATTGCTTGCTCAGTCTTTAGATGAGAAGAGAGCGAGTGTGAGGGTGTGGAGCAGAACAGGCTCTGGAGGAGAGCACAAGACTCCCATGTGTCAAACTGCCCCAACTCCGTTCCCAAACCTTTCCCACGTTTGAAGGAGCACCTTGTAGAGGCACACTTTCACCTAAGGTCACTAAGCTTCATAAGAAGTATCTCCACAGGACTTTTCCATTTCTGTGGCAGTCTTGCAACCCACTGAGCTCTCACCTCCTGCAAATGCATGAACATGGAGACATATTCCGAGTTTTCTTTAGTGAGGGTGTGGTGTAATTGAAAACCTTATACTAATTTTTAATGTTTTGCTCAGGCTGTAATGTAACATCCCAGAAATTTATTTCACCTCATTTCGTGCTTTCCATGAGAGAAAATTCAGGATTTAGTTATTGAAAAATAACTAGATCAGGCTGGGTGGTGGTGGCACATGACTTTAATTTAATTCCAGCACTTGGGAAGCAGAGGCAGGTGGTTCTTAATAAGTTCGAGGCCAGCATGGTCTACACAGAGAAACCCTGCCTCAAAACCAAAACCAAACCAAACAAAACAAAACAAAAAAATCCCAACCAAACCAAACAAACAAAAAACCAGGAAAGAAAGAAAAAAGAAAAATAATTAGATTATGGAATCTGAGAAAAGAGGCAAGTTATACTTGGAAGAAGAAAAGATAAATGACTTATAAAATTCCTGAAGGAATCCCATAACTGTAGACTGTGAATAAATGATTATTAACCAAACCAAATAAAACAGTGCAGGGGGCAGAAAATTTGGTTTCTGTTTCAGGAATGACTTCTGAAAACCTTAGCCTAGGCTTCTCTCATGCCCCATCAACACGATCCCGTTTTTCCCATTTTGTCCTCAATAATGCTTAATAATGCTCCCAAGCAGTCTGTCCCAGCTGACAGACTTTTCACTAACCTCATCATCTTCTCCTTTCATCTCAAATAATGATGTGTTGGTTCAACTACAAATCTTTACTCACTTCTCTTCACCCTGTTTTCCCTGCCTCTGTGTGGGCTTGACTCTTACTTTATCTCACCTATCTAGGGCACTTTAAACCAACAGCTAAGCCTCTTGTCTCACCCTAGTACTTTATACTCACTGTTTATATAACAACAAATAAATTGCGTGATTGTGACATCCTAATACATCTTTTTCTTTGTCTACTCATGTCCAGACATCTTGAAGTGTGTTTGAGTTAGACAAAAAGTATTTAAGTGTCTCCTGGGAAACATTAAAAACTGAAATCCATGCTCAGCTGAGGATCTTTGTGTTTGACACAAAAAAGTCTACTCAACATCAGAGTGGTATACAGCTTGGTCCTTCTCTGATGGATCTGTTATTTCCCATGCTTCACTGCACAAAGGCCAAGATGGCCGCTGTATGACTTCGTGGATTATCATTCATTTTTACAACCACATCTTTTTCACATTTGGCTCTCATTGCCTGAAACCACTTCTTTATCTTATGAACATGTAGTCATTCTTTGAGCCGTCTCCCCATCCCAATGCTCCTAAATGCCATGATTTTTGTTCTTTTATATTCTTGGTCTTCAAATGCCAAGTTTGGAGCAGCCCGCTTACATACCTTTGCAGTCTGATATGTGTTTATCTCTTTATAAATCTTGTACTACAAGTCCTTTTATGATGGTGGACTTATTTTGCTTTTAGATTCCTAGCTCTTAGCACTGTACCCACAAATGAAAGGTCCCAACACTCCTGCATCAATACAGTGCATATGGCAGATGCTGCAGACCAGAGCATGACCTCAAAGCAACAAGTCCACAGCATGCATGAACCCTGTTGTGTTGCCTTGAGCAGAAGCTCTGTTTACTTTGAGGTTTGCCTGTTGGTGCCATGAGAAGAAACATCACTCTGCTAACCATGTGCTACTTACTGCATCCTGTAAGAGAGTTTCACTGCGGGCTTAATTATTGTTCACTGTGGTGTCAGCCTCCTTTCTCTTTATTACCTAACCATCCAGTAGTCCAGTGGGGTTCATACAGCCTCCAGGCTTCGCAAGATATGTCAAAACAGATTATCTATTCTTATTTTACACAGATGGAAATTCAGGGGTTCTTCTAAATTCAGTGAAGAAAGCATTGTCACTGATTAAATGTCAATGGGTGCATATATGTAACCTGACCTTGCATTCCTCATTCCTGTTTTACTAGTTATGAAAAAGAGAGCTATCTCAGCTAGGGAACTACATAACATAAATAAAAATGATGCTGAATGGTTTTATGCTGTTACCCTTATTTCTAAACACTGGGTGTGGGATAGATACCACAGGACAGGTTCTGCACCTGTTCTCATCAGAGTGACATAGCTCAGAAGTTCCTTTTTGCTTCAGCGGCTCGCAGGCAGATTCTGAGATTTGGGTTGGCCTTTGATGACAGTTATTTTTTTGCAAATAGGTTTTGTCAATTTCAAATCAATATACTGAGAGCACTAAAAAGAAAAAAAAAAGGTGAGCTTCCTAGAAGGCTCTACTATTTGTATCCTCCAACAAATAAGAGTAAGGCATTCTGACATACTGTGAAGTACTGTGTGTGATATAACCTCTGTCAAAAGTGCCTTGACTTTTAACCAGTTTAAAAACCAGAATTCAGTGCTCTGTGATGATTTAGAATATAGTTGAATATGTCTCTGTTTACATTCTATAACATTTCATCATCCATGTGTCAAAGATAATAATATTTATTTCCAATCTGAAAAGAGCTGAGATACAACTTTTTATGTGAAGGCCTAATAAAGTGTCAACAAAATGTTAGGATTCCTTTTCTGTGTTTTTGTCTGATAAATTAGATCAAGAAAACTAAATATATAATTTATGCATATCAAAATAGATGGTCACAAGAAATTAATATAATTTGTGATTTCTCTCAATTTTCAGGATACTTCATGGCCACAATTACAGGCAATCAGAAAATATTCACCTTTTTCATGGTTGCCGTAGTGACTGCACCATCCCTGAGAGCTTTGGTATTAGGACAGTAACTTTTAAGATGTGATATTAAATGTGATACATATTTTCATACAATTTTAGTGTCATAGCAAACTTCAAAAAGGAAGACCAACTAAAACAGAAAGTACCTCTGAGTTATTAAGCCTCAAGATCTTTTGGGATGCTGCTTACCTTGACTGTATTTTGAGTCAATCTCATTCTAAGAGTGAAAGATTTGAAGGCCTTGTTTCCACTGCAATTTTGTTTCCTCTGTTCAGTGTTGGCTTCTGTAACTAAAAGATTTTCAGTGTCTCATTGGTAAGTGAGCTTTGGCTCTCTCTACATATTAATATATGCATCTGTTGCTGTTTGCATTTGTACCTTAAAATCATTTTCATGGAAATTTGGCTCTACCTCTCTTCTTACATTTTTGAATTAATAATTATTTTTAAAAGAATGTCCTCAACTCATGCTAAAAATGGTATTCTTATTGATATATATTTATAGATAATAGATTGTTATTAAAAAGTAAAATTTAAAAACCTTGTAATATTGTGTTGTTTGTGACCCCAAGCAGATTTTAATTCATTGTTTCTAGTAGTTAAATGTTTTGTTTCTTTATCTTGCCCTGTTTTCCTTTCCAGAACATTTATATCATTTTTAATATAACAAAAGAGCAGAATTCTTGCTTGTTTGCAACAGCAGGAGAAAAAATACCATATGTAACACTATTAAATTTGGATTTAGCCCTATATATTTATTGGAATCATATATAACACTATTAAGCATAAGATTATATACATATATATATATATATGTATATAATCTTGAGAGCATTTTCCATCTATTTTTAATTTACTGAATATGTTACTGGGTAATTTTCAAATGTTTTTGTATCTATTGAAGTGACTCCATGACTTCCATTTTTTTCCTGTTAATGTGGTTAATTGCACTGATTAGTTTTCAAATATTTAAACCCATTTTTAGTTCTTTAATAAACTTCCCTTGGCCATGATTCTTTATGTATTTATGTATTTTAAAATTCTAAGAAGTTATAATTTTGTTATTTTTCAATCCATGTTATGAAGGACACTGTCCTGTAATTTTATTTTCCCATCTTTTTCTGATTTTAACTGAGAACTTTATTTAATTTTGTGTATGTTCTTTGGAAATCAATTATGTGTCTCTTAGCATGTAGTCACCTTAGTTTTTAATATGTATGTATATAGTAACAAATTTAAATCTACCACCAATTAGCATGGTGGTAGGTCACAGGTAGCATAGGACTTTTTAATAGGGTTTACAGAATTCTTTTGTCCTATTCTCTGTGGTGTTGCTGCCATTCGTTTCCTTTACCCATATGCTTCACCATGTGAAGAATTGCATTATAATTAACACATTAGAACCTTTAAATCAACTAGAATAAGGTGAATGAAGAATCTTAGCGGCTTTCATTTCTTCTTTGCCAGAGTTTTCTCTGTGGGGACACATGTCTCAGTGCTTGGTTTTGCCTTTTGGAGGAACACTCTCTTGATTTCTGTTCACGTGAAAGTCTATTTTATCTACATTTTCAGGATTAAGTTTTGGGGGATAGTTTGTTACTGTTTTTCTTCAATGCTTTCCCTTTCTCTCCAGCTTCCTTGCTGCCTGCCTTCTCCCATTGCTGCTTAACGATGTTTTTTTGTTTGTTTTATTACCTCAGGTTACATCTCCATCACAGTGTCCTCTTTCCACCCCTCCCAGTCCCACCATCCCACCATCTATCCCCTCTCCCTTCCATCCCACTCCTCTGGAGTGGAGTGTCTCTACATATCAGTCCCCTGCACCTAGTTCAGCAGTCATATGAGGGCCAAGAGCCTCCTCATACACTGGGGGCCTACAAGGCAGCACCACTAGGGCAAAGTGTCTCATTGACAGGAAACAAAATCTATGCTCCCGTTCCCTTTGGTGCATTGGTTGTAGTATAGTTACCCTGTACTATATGGCTAAAATCTAATTATAAGTGAATAGATGCCATGTGCATCCTTCTG
Organism: Lophiomys imhausi; assembly: GCA_907164525.1. Classification (NCBI taxonomy): domain Eukaryota; kingdom Metazoa; phylum Chordata; class Mammalia; order Rodentia; family Muridae; genus Lophiomys; species Lophiomys imhausi. Next base: position 1,173,295 of record CAJQZJ010034221.1, on the reverse strand, counting down.
AGTCTGATTTAGCTCACTCAAGATGAGCTTCTCTAATTCCATCCATTTGGCTGCAAATTGCATGATTTTGTTGTTTCTGATAGCTGAGTAGTATTCCATTGTGTAGATGTACCACAGTTTTTAAATCCATTCTTTGGTTGAAGGACATATGGGTTGTTTCCAGTTTCTAGTTATTACAAATAAGGCTGCTATGAACATAGATGAGGAGATGTCCTTGTGGTTTGGTGAGGAATCGTTTGGATGTATACCCAGAAGTGGTATGGCTGAGTCTTGAGGTAGAGCTATGCCAAGTTTTCTAAGGTATTGGCAAACTGATTTCCATAGTGGTTGTACAACTTTGCACTCCCACAAGCAATGGAGGAGGGTTCCCCTTTCTCCACAACCTCTCTAGCATGTGCTGTCGTTTGATCTTTTGATCTTAGCCATTCTGACAGGTGTGAGATGGAATCTTAGAGTCGACTTGAGTTGCATTTCTCTGATGATTAAGGATGTTGAGCATTTCTTCAAGTGTCTCTCGGCCATTAAGGATTCCTCCTTTGTGAATTCTCGGTTTAGCTCTGTTTCCCATTTTTTGATTGGATTATTTGGTTTCTTGGCATTTAATTTCTTGAGTTCTTTGTAAATTTTGGATATTAGCCCTCTTTTGATGTGTGGTGGTGAAGACTTTTTTTCCAGTCTGTAGGCTGCCGTTTTGTTCTAATGACAGTGTTCTTTGCCTTCCAGAAGCTTTTCAGTTTCATAAGGTCCCATTTATTGATTGTTGGTCTTAGATCCTGAGCTGTTGGTGTTCTGTTTAGGAAGTTGTCACCTGTGCCTACGAGTTCAAGGGTTTTCCCCACTTTCTCTTCTAATAGATTTAGTGTGTCCAGCCTTATGTTAAGGTCTTTGATCCACTTGGACTTAAGTTTTGTACAAGGTGATAAGTATGGGTCTAATTTTATTCTTTTACAAGTGGACATCCAGTTGGACCAGCACCATTTGTTGAAGATGCTGTCCTTTTCCCATTGCATGGTTTTGGCTTCTTTGTCAAAGATTAAGTGACCATAGGTGTGTGGGTTCATTTCTGGGTCTTCAATTCGATTCCATTGATCCACTGGCTTGTTTCTATACCAGTAAAAGCTGTTTTTATTACTATTGCTCTGTAGTTGAGAATTGCTTTTTCCAGGCCTATAAAGAATTGTGTTGGTATTTTGATAGGAATTGCATTGAATCTGTATATTGCTTTTGGCAGGATGGGCATTTTTATTATGTTGATCCTACCTATCCATGAGCATGGGAGATCATTTTGGTAGGAAGGCCATTTTTATTATGTTGAAACTGCCTATCCATGAGCATGGGAGCTCTGTACATCCTTGATGGTTTCTTGTTAGAGAGCTGATCCCTCAGGGCAGCAGCTTCTGTAAGATTTTCTTTTTATCTCACTTTTCCTATAATTTGAATATGATATGCTCCAGTATAGGTTTTTTTAGAATGCTCATACGACTTCGTTATCTGAACTTCCTAGGTCAATAATTTGGTGTATTTCACTAATTTAGAAGAATTCTGTTTTCTAAATTTCTTAAAAAAAAATCTTCTGTGTTCTCTTCGTCCTTCTGGCATTTGCAGCGTGTGTGCCCTACTCATTTGAAACATTTTCAAGTTCTTGGATGGATGTTGTGGTTCCTGTTTTTCAGGCTGTGTCCCTTTTTTATGACTCTCTCTGTACTTGACTAGTTTACTGTATCAATCATCACTCTTCTTGCCTCAGCTTTGACCATTCCAGTCTGCTAATGAGTCTCTGACAATAGGCTTTTTTCACTTTTGTGATTTTTGATTGCTAGTATTAAAGACAACCAACCAAACAAAAACAAACAAACAAAAAAAACTGTTTCTGAATTTTCCACTTATTTACAAGAGGGAAGGAATGCCCTTTCCCAGGAAGAAGCAGGCTCTTTCTCACTAGAGAGCAGGTGTGTATTACAGAGGGAACACTCCATTTACTTCACAGGTCTTCATATGTGCTAACACCATGCCAGAGTTGAAAGGCCCTCCTCCTAGTCATGTTACTGGAGTGAAAGTGTGCTGCCTCTCCCAGGCAGTGGTCCTAAAGGGTTTCCCAAGCTAGTCTAATCTCAGGTCTCAGATATTTGTTAAAATCATCCTTTGGTGTTCTTCTGCTGAGGCTCCAGTCACTTTGGCTTTAGTTAGGGAACCTAAATACAACTGCCTTTGCCTGTTTCTTGATTCTGTTCCGGCAGTTGTCTTATCATTTTAAGTAATCTAATGGGTACAGGAAAAGTAATTGACTTTTAATTTGTTTGACTTTTTTTTTTTTTCCACTGCTCTTTCATTTTAGGACTAAGACTGGAAGTTTGGATTGTTCAATTTTTATGATGTTCTTGCAGGATTTTAGTTATATTGTCCTGAAGCTAGAGGTCTTTATTGTATAAAATGACTTGTAAAGGAAGCTTTTCTCCTTTGTATTCTGGTAGAGATGTTGCAAAAGTGATATTTTGGTTTAAGTACTTGGTAGAAATCAGAGTGGGTCCGAATATCTCGTTGTAGAGAGTATTGTTATTATTGCAAATCCAATGAATTTAACAGATAGTGCCTTCCATATATTTCTACTTCTTTTGTCAGTTTTTAGAAGATACTTATCTAGTTTCTAAGATAAAGTTATTAATATTCCCTGATCATCTAAGTGTTCTACAGTGACTATTAATCTGTTAATTTTCCCTTTGGACCTTGTTAGGGAGTAATCAATTCTAGTTTTTTGTTGTTGTTGTTGTTGTGTGTGTGTGTGTGTGTGTGTGTGTGTGTGTGTGTGTGTGTGTGTTGTTTTGTTTTTAAGAACCAATTTTTGATTTTGTTACCCTTTGGGTTGTTCTTCAGAGAAAATTCAGTACTTTTTTCTCCTTCCTTTAGCACTTGCTTAGTGAAAATACCTGTGTGAGACACTTTTCAGTGGCCTATCTGAGGTAGGAAGACCCAGCCTGAATGAGGCAGGGCTACTTAGTAGGCAGGGCCCTAGGCTGGATGAAAAGGAGAGATCCAGATGAGCAGTAATGTGCATGTGTCAATTCATTTCTCTGTTCTCCTGAAACTAAGACAGTGTAATTTTCTCTTTTTATCTTTAAAAGAGAAAGTTAAATAATTCAGTTCATATATATATATTCTTTCTGGTATTGACTTTAAAAAACATATAATTCCATTTAAGAACTATTTTAGGTGCATCCATAAGTTTTAATATATTTGGTATCATTATTACTCAGTTCAAAAAATATTTCTGTATTATTCTCCATCCACTGTCTATTTAAAATATGCTATTTAATTTCCAAAATTTGAGAGTATTTTAGACATCTTATTTTTATTAATTTCTAATGAAATTCTTTGTAGTCAGAGACTATGTAACTATCTTATAAAAATGCCACTTAGATAAAAAGACAGATGATTCTTTTACTTGTTTATTTTTTTGTGTGTACACCTACTATCAGTAACTACAAGAAGGTTGTTACACTCTCCAATTATGACTGTTGTTTCCTCTTTTGCTTCATTTTTTTTGTCCACCAATATATCAGTATTTCAATATATCAATGTGTATGCATATTCATAATATTTTATAATGTATGTGTGTGTGTGTGCGTGCGCGTGAACACCATGCCTGTGTGTGGGGGCCAGATACTGATGTCTGGTGTCTTCAATTAGCCTCCAACTTTAATTTTCAGGCAGAGTTTCTCATTGAACCTGAAAATTACAAATTCTGCTGGGTTGGCTGGCCAGCAGCCCCAGGCATCCTCTCATCTTCGTGTGTCAGGATTACAAGTATGTACCACAACCCCTGGCTTTTTACATGGGAACTGGGGATTTGAACTCAGTATGTCTTGCTTGTGCATGCAGAGCTTTACTCACACAGCTATCTCCTGCCCCTGTTTCATTTTTTGATGATTTCTTATTTAAGTACATATATAAAATTGTTATGTTTTCAATTGAATTACTTTTTATGATCATTTGAAACCTTTTTTATTTCATGTAATACTGTTTGTATTAAATGATAGATTTTTATGAATACTAGCCATGTGAAATTTTAATGCTGCTCACTACTTGTTTGACGTGTTTTCCATTTATTTTACTTTTCAATCTATTTATATCTACCTTTAATGCACATGTTTTGTTGAGAATACATAGTTGGATTTTGCCCTTGTAATTTATTATAGCATACCTTTCAAATTTTTAAATGTCCATTCACTTTTAGTGCAGTTTTTGGATTGGTGGGCTAATGTCTTCGTTTACCTTCCTGTTTCTATCATTTGCCTCTAGTCTCTCTATTCAACGGCTACCTGTAGTTCAACTGAATGTTTTTGTGCTTCATTAATTTTTGTCTCATGATTTTTTAGCTCTACTTTTTATGTTATTTTAAGTAATTTTTCTATAGCACATAAATTAGTTCCCTTTAGATTTTATTTAGAATTAGTGTTACTAATCATCACTTTGAATTTTATATATGAATAACAGAGAATATGGACAATATACTTAGCTTAGCATCTATAGTTTCTCTTGTGATTTCTCAAATATTGTTTTTGTTGATTTGTTTCTCTACGTGTATGTGGATTGTGTGTGTCAATGCAAATGCATGTGTGTGCATGTACATTTGGAAGTTAGAGGACGGAAGTTAGGTGTCATTCCTCAGGTGTCTTGTTTTTTGAGAGTTTCTCTCTCTGGCCTGGAGTTCAGCAGATAGATTAGGTGGCTGGCCAGCGTACCTTTTCTCCCAAGCGTTGTGATTACAAGCATGCTTTGCTAGGTGACCTTTTCAAATAGGTTCTGGTGGATTGAACTCAGGTTCTCCTGCTTGAGCTCCATTGCCTTTGCCAACAGAAGCCCTAATCCTGAAACATTTTCTTTTTATATTGATGGGAAAACAAACTGTACTCATACTATTTTTGCTTTAATGATTCACTTGGTTTTAAGAGTAATTGAGAGAACAAAAAGGTAAGTAACAATTCCTATTTGCTTATAGCTTGGCAAATCTCCATTCTCTGGGGAGATATCAGCTGTTTGCTATTGTGATGCTCCAGATAGCCATGCAAATTTCTTTGCATGGTTTTTTTTTCTCTGTATGTCTTCTTAAGCTTTGGGTTAAATAATTTTACTCTGATGTGTTTAGGTGTGGCTTACTTTGTATTTATTTTAGATTCAATAGACAATTCTGTAATTTGACTCTTTTTCATAAGTTGGGAAAATTCCACTATTAAATTTCCAAACACTTTATTTCCTGCCTTTTCATATCTTTGCATATTTCTAAGATACTAACTGTAGATATTTTACTGTTTTCTATTTTCTCACAGGTTATTGCAGAATAACTAATTCTGTTTAATTTTTGTCTGTCTGCTTTTCAGATGAGATGATTTCAGTCAAACTAATTAAGTATGCTGCCCTTTTCTCCTGAAGCTCATTAAACTGAACTTTTCATTTCCCATTCTGTACTTTTGAATTCCAGTTTCTTTTGTTCCATTTGTTGGTGCTACTTGTTCTTTCCCCTCCTCTTCTTCTTCCACCTTTTCTTGTCTCCTAATTTTCTATCTCTTCTAAGATTTTCCACCTCTTCATTCATTAAGACTTTATTCTCTCTTAAGCCTCCAAATATCTCATTATTAGCTATTTAAAGTCTGTGTCTGTTAATTGTAACATTTGGACTATCTTAGAGCATTTGCACTATTTTTCTACTGATTGGTGTATTTAGTTAGAGTGAGCCTTATTTTCTACATTTTTTGGCTGTTTTAACTTTTCTGGATTATAGGATATATCCTATAATCACCCTGTGTGAGTGATATATCATGAGTAGTATGGATTGCATAGGCTTTCTCAAATAGTGTTTAGAGTTGTGTTGGCGCCTTCTGGGATGACCCTTTATCAAAGAGGCATTGGATTTTCTTAGGGCACATGAAAGGCACATGTTAAACATAGAATTTTACATGGCAAGGAATTTGTCATAGCTCTGATGTAATGCTGCTTTCTGTGTACAGTTAGTCCGTGTTCCTCGTTTGACTTTGAACCCTGAAGCAGCTGAATCCCATCCTCCTCTTGTCATTCTCTTTGGTCATCTCACCCACCCGAGATTCCAGTTTGTCTGCAACTCCTGGCATTTCCAAGTTTTTTCACTTCAAAAATTTCCTCACATATTTCTTTCATTATTTACTTTTATAAGTGACACACTGAAACTAATATTTTTGACTAGTACAATATATTAAACATTGAGTTCAAAGAAAGATTTTTCCTTGGCATCTAACTTTTGAGAGTCAGTCTCTGTTTCTGTGGCCTGTAGAATCACTTGGAGAAACAACTCTTCCTCGTACTTGGGAGTTACATTTCCAAGAGTCCCTGCGACTGTGGACCTTCTCTGGGCTTGACGTGCATGTGCTCTTAGTGTTGTCTGAACTGTCATAATTTTTTCTTTCACTAAAGTGGAGTAATAAAGATGCCCAGCTCCATTATATTTTCTCACTATGTTTAATTCACACATTGATGATAAACAATGTATATTTTCCTCTGCTTGTTGAGATCATTTTGAATTTTGTATTAATTTGTCTCTGTTCACATATATATTAAGACATGTTTCTGTTAGGTTTTGATATTCTATGCCAATGGCTGAGGCTTACTTAGTGGGTCCCTGGTCAAGTTAGATATCATCCCTAGGAGATGTAATGACTCATTGATACCAAAATGGAAAGAGCATTTTCTTTTCTTTTTTAATAGTAATTTATTTATTTATTTATTTATTTATTTATTTATTTTTCCTTTATTTTTTATTTCTTCAAGTTACATCTCAATCACAGTCCCATCCATATTCCCCCCTCCAGTCCCACCCTCCCACCCTCAACCCCCCATCCTCTTCCCTTCTTTTTTTTTAAAGTTTAAGGTATATCTTATTTTCCCCTACAGTTTCCCCTTTCAGTCCAAGAAATGGCTCTTTCTCTTATAATAATAAATACAATACAAAACAACAGAGGTAATTAGGCCACAGTTATGAGGGTTATATGGCTTAACGTACATTCCCAATGTCCAGTCCATATGTATTTGGCACCTGACTTTAACATTCTACTATCTAACCATCTCCATGAGTTTAAAGTTCTATATCTAACTCAACATTCATACTAACTTGCAACACAATTTTAAAAACATCTTCTTAGATCTATAACACTCTCTTGACTTCTAAACCACTCAAAATTTAATTATGAGACTCTAGCTATCTGTTCTTCAACCACCTCAGAGACCTGAGAGGGATAAATATATCTGATTTTATAGGAAGTAGAGGGCCTGCAGCTTCCAAAACTAAGAAATGATATACCAGTGGCTGCTTGGACAGTTTCCATTTTCTCTCCATACATTACAGCATCGATCTTCAGTCGTTTGGCCCCATTTCTCTGACAGACATTGATTTTAGAGCAGGGGTTATGAAGGACTTCCCTACCCTGTCTTGGCAGAGCTAGGCTGTCGACTTACCTGCTTCCAGGTTTTGTACTTTTTGGACAGCATTCTGTCTACATTTGGAGAAAGAAGCTTTTCCTACTAAGAGATAGGCTTGCGACTAATTCAACCATCTCCCACTGGAGATTCTTCGATGCTCATCTTTTACCTGGGGTACAATAGGGGGTGCTGTCAGGAGTTGATATGTCTTGATATAAAAAAATCTAAAGTTACGAAAACATCTTTGAATGCCATATTCTGCAGATCCCTTGAGGTTTTTGAAGGGGCCCTATCTATCTCTTTTATTGGGTAAGCAGATGTTGCTTGTCTCTTAGCAGCTTTATTTCTGATTAGCTTAGAAAATAACTATAGTAGACTGTCATAGTACCTAACAAAATGACAGGCTTGCATAACTATTAGTTTGCATTTCTTAATTATCCTAAACAGTTTATGACAATTAGTAGTAAGAGGCTGAAACATCACATTTCATTTTTTTTCTTTACCTCCTATCCCTTCCATCCCATTTCTCTGGGGTGGGGTGTCCTTATATAACAGTCCCTCATCTCATTTGAGAGGTTGTATGAGGGCCAAGAGCCTCCTCATTCATTGGGGGGTCTACGAGGCAGTAGCATCAGTGAAAAGTGTCTCATTGCCTGGGAGAGAAAACTAAAAAAAAAAAACAAACAAACAAACAAGTAAGCAGACAAATGGATAAAAAAGACTAAAAAATAGAAAAATATTAAAAAAATATAAAAAATAAATAAAAAATAAAAATAAAAAATTAAAAGTCTATGTCCAAGTTCCTTTTGGTGTGTTAGTTGTAGTATCGATACCTTCTACTATATAGCTAAAATCCTACTATAAGTGAATAGATGCCATATGCATCCTTCTGAGTCTGGGTTAGCTCATTCAGGATGAGCTTTTCTAGTTCCATCCATTTGGCTGCAAATTGAATAATATTCCATTGTGTAGATGTACCACAGTTTTTTAATCCATTCTTTGGTTGAGGGACATCTGGGTTGTTTCTAGTTTCTAGCTATTACAAATAAGGCTGCTATAAACATAGATGAGGAAACTTCCTTATGATTCCGTGAATAGGCATTTGGGTGTATACCCAGAAGTGGTATGGCTGGGTCCTGAGGTAAAGCTATTCCAAGTTTTCTAAGATATTGCCAGACTGACCTCCATAGTGGTTGCACAAGCCTGCACTCTCACCAGCAATGGAGTAGGGTACCCCTTATCCACACCCTCGCCAGCACGTGCTGTCATTTGAGCTTTTGATCTTAGCCATTCTGACAGGTGTGAGATGGAATCTCAGAGTCATCTTGAATTGCATTTCTCTGATGATTAAGGATGTTGAGCATTTCTTCAAGTGTCTCTCAGCCATTAGGCATTCCTCCTTTGTGAATTCTCTATTTAGCTCTGTCCCCCATTTTTTGATTGGCTTATGTGGTTTCTTGGCATTTAATTTCTTGAGTTCTTTGTAGATTTTGGATATTAGTCCTCTGTCAGATGTAGGGTTGGTGAAGATTTTCTCCCAGTCAGTAGGCTGCCCCTTTGTTCGAATGACAGTGTCTTTTGCCTTACAGAAGCTTTTCAGTTTCATGAGGTCCCATTTATTGATTGTTGAACTCAGGTCCTGAGCTGTTGGTGTTCTGTTCATGAAGTTGTCGCCTGTGCCAATGAGTTCGAGGGTTTCTCCCACTTTTTCTTCTAGTATCTTTAGTGTGGCTGGCCTTATGTTAAGGTCTTTGATCCACTTGGAATTAAGTTTTGTACAAGGTGATAGGTATGGGTCTAATTTCATTCTTTTACAAGTGGACATCCAGTCGGACCAGCACCATTTGTTGAAGATGCTGTCCTTCTTCCATTGTCCGCTTTTGGCTTCTTTGTCAAAAATTAGGTGCCCAAAAGTTTGTGGGTCTATTTCTGGATCTTCAATTCTATTCCATTGATCTACTGGTCTGTTTCTATACCAATACCATGCTATTTTTATAACTATTGCTCTGTAGTACAGATTGAAATCTGGGATGGTGATACCTCCAGATTTTTTTTTATTGTACAGTATTGATTTAGCTATTTTGGGCTTTTTGTTGTTCCATATGAAATTGAGAATAGCTCTTTCCAAGTTTATAAAAAATTGTGTTGGTATTTTGATAGGAATTGCATTGAATCTATATATTGCTTTTGGTAGGATGGCCATTTTTATTATGTTGATCCTACCTATCCATGAGCATGGGAGATCTTTCCATCTTCTAAAGGCCTCTTCCATTTCTTTCTTCAAGGGCTTGAAGTTCTTGTTGTACAGGTCCTTCACTTGCTTGGTTAGAGTTACCCCCAGGTATTTTATGTTGTTTGTGGCTTTTGTGAAGGGGGTTGTTTCCCTTATTTCTTTCTCAGCCCATTTGTTTGCTGTATAAAGAAGGGCTTCTGATTTTTTTGAATTAATTTTGTATCCAGCCACTTTGCTGAAGGTGTTTATCCGCTGTAAGAGTTCTCTGGTGAAATTTGTGGGGTCGCTTATGTATACTATCACATCATCTGCAAATGGGGATAGTTTAACTTCTTTGTTTCCAATGTTTATCCCCTTGATCTCCTTTAGTTGTCTTATTGCTCTAGCAAGACTTCAAGTACTATATTGAAGAGATATGGTGAAAGTGGACATCCTTGCCTTGTCCCTGATTTTAGAGGACATGCTTCGAGTTTCTCTCCATTTAATTTGATGTTGGCCACTGGCCTGCTGTATATTGCCTTTATTATTTCTAGGTATGGCCCTTGTATGCCCGTTCTCTCCAGAACTTTTAGCATGAAGGAGTGTTAGATTTTGTCAAATGCTTTTTCTGCATCTAGTGAGATTATCATGTGGTTTTTTTCTTTCATCTTGTTTATATGGTGAGTGACATTGATAGACTTTTGTATGTTGAACCATCCCTGCATTCCTGGGATGAAGCCTACTTGAACATGGTGTATGATACTTCTGATGTGTTCTTGAATTCGGTTTGCTAGTATTTTATTAAGTATTTTTGCATCTATGTTCATGAGGGAGATTGGCCTGACGTTCTCCTTCTTTGTTGGGTCTTTGTGTGGTTTCGGAATCAGGGTGACTGTGGCCTCATAGAATGAGTTTGGCAATGTTCTTTCAGATTCTATTTTGTGAAAGAGTTTGAAAAGTGTTGGTGTTAGCTCCTCTTTGAAGGTCCGGTAGAATTCTGTGCTAAAGCCATCTGGCCCTGGGCTTTTTTTTGGTTGGGAGATTTTTAATGATTGTTTCTATTTCCTTAGGGGTTATAGGGATGTTTAATCTGTTAATCTGATCTCGATTTAGCTTCAGTAGGTGGAATCTATCAAGAAAATTGTCCATTTCAGTTAATTTTTCAAATTTGGTGTAGTATAAATTTTTAAAGTAGGATCCAAATATTCTCTGGATTTCCTCAATGTCTGTTGTTATTTCTCCCTTTTCATTTCTGACTTTGTTGATTTGTGTTTTCTCCCTCTTTCTTTTAGTTAATTTGGCTAAGGGTCTGTCTATTCTGTTGATTTTCTTGAAGAACCAACTCTTGGTTTCATTGATTCTTTGTATAGTTCTTTTTGTTTCTAAGTTGTTGATTTCAGCCCTAAGTTTGAAGATTCCTGCCTTCTGCTCCTCTTGGGAATGTTTGCTTCTTTTTTTCCAATTCACCCAGTTAGCTGTTAATTCACTAAGATGAGCTGCCACAATTTTCTTTTTTGAAGGAATTTAGTGCTATGAACTTTCCTCGTAGCACAGCTTTCATTGTGTCCCATAGCTTTGGGTATGTTGTGTCTTCATTTTTGTTGGATTTTAAGAAGTCTTTGATTTTCTTCTTTATTTCTTCCCTGACCCAGTGGTCCTCTAGTAAAGAGTTGTTCAATTTCTCTGTGTGTGTAGACTTTCTGTTGATTCTTTTGCTATTGAAGTTCAGCTTTATTGCATGGTGGTCTGATAAGATACAAAGTGTTATTTCAATGTTCTTGTATCTGTTGAGGCTATCTTTGTGTCCAACTATATGGTCGATTTTGGAGAAAGTTCCATGAGGTGCTGAGAAGAAGGTGTATTCTTTTGTGCTTGGGTGAAACGTTCTGTAGATATCTGTTAGGTCCATTTGGTTCAAGATCTCTGTTAGACTCATTATTTCTCTGTTTGGCTTCTGTCTTGATGATCTGTCCATAGTTGTGAGTGGGGTTTTGAAATCTCCCACTTTTAAAGTGTTTGGATCGATGTGCGATTTAAGTTTTAGAAGCGTTTCTTTTACAAATGTAGGTGCCTTTGTATTAGGGGCATAGATGTTCAATATTGAGATGTTATCTTGGTGGATATTTCATTTAACGAGTATGTAATGTCCTTCTCTGTCTTTGATTATTAACTTCAATTGGAAGTCTATTTTGTTTGATATTAGGGTGGTTACTCCAGCTTGTTTCCTGGATCCATTTGCTTGGAAAACCTTTTCCCAGCCCTTTACTCTGAGATCGTGTTTATCTTCAATAGTGAGATGTGTTTTTTGTATACAGCAAGAAGATGGGTCTTGTTTAAGGGTCCCGTCTGTAAGTCTGTGTCTTTTTATTGGCGAGTTCAGTCCATTGATGTTGATGGATATTAGTAACCAGGTGTTGTTATTTCCCATTATTTTGGTATAGCTGGTTGTCTTGTGTTTCTTTTTGTTTAGTTGCTGTGGAGGTTTCTATTTCCTCTGTTTTCTTGGGTGTAGTTATCTTCTCTGTGCTGGAATTTTCCTTCTAGGATCTTCTGTAGGGCTGGGTTTGTGAGGAGATATTGTTTGAATTTGATTTTGTCATGGAATATCTTGTTTTCTCCAACTATATTGATAGAGAGTTTTTCTGGGTATAGTAGTCTGGCTGGGCACCTATGTTCTCTCAGGGATTGTAGGACATCTGTCCAGGCCCTTCTAGCTTTTACAGTTTCTGAGGAGAATTCAGGTGTGATTCTGATGGGTCTGTCATTGTATGTGACTTGGCCTTTTTCTCTTACAGCTTTTAATATCCTTTCTTTGTTCTCTACATTTGGAGTTTCTATTATTACGTGGTGAGAGTAGTTTCTTTTTCTGATCTAATCTGTTCGGTGTTCTGTAAGCCTCTTGGAGTTTTACTGGCATCTCTTTCTTTAGGTTTGGGAAATTTTCTTCTATGATTTTGTTGAAGATATTTCCTGGACCATGGAGTCGGGAGTCTTCTCTTTCCTGTATGCCTATAATTCTTAAGTTCCGTCTTTTCATTGAGTCCTTGATTTCTTGGATGTTGTGGGTGAGAGACTTTTTAGCTTTCTCATTTTCTTTGAATGTTGTACTGATTTCTTCCATCGAATCTTCCATGCCTGAGATCCTGTCTTCCATCTCTTGCATCCTATTTTTGATACGCACATCCGTAGTTCCTGTTCTCTTCCCTTGATTCTCCATTTCCTCTTTTAACTCTGACTGTGTTTTCTTTATTATTTCCGTTTCTATTTTCATGTGTTGAATGGCATTGTTCCTTTTGTATATTTCCTTTTCCAGTTTGCTTGTTTTTGCCTGGAAATCTTTTATTGCGCTGTCCTTTTCCTGTTCAAACTGAGTCACCTTGGCTTGGAGCTCTTTAATGGTGTTATTCATTGTTTTGACTTGTAAAATTGTGGCTTCTTTGAATTCCTTCATAGATTTAAGTTCTTCTTGAAGGTACTCTATCACTTTCCATAATGTAGCATTGTCATCATTTTCATGTGTTTCAGCAGTGGTGAGGTGGTTCGGGCTGAGTGGAATAGCGTTGCTCTCTTTGGTTGGAGTCATTTTGCTCTGTTTTTTTTTTTGTCTGGGGCCTCTGGCCATGTGGAATTTTTTATCTGTCTTCTGGACTTGGGTCCAAAGGGGGCGCTTTGGTGTAGGATTTGAGTTGCCTTACTCCACCCCTATAAGGTGAGTCATTCAGCCCCACCTCCTGGGTGGAGACCTAACTAATCCAGGTGGTGGAGCTGTGTACAAGTAAGCTCTGGTTCCCCACCAGAAGGGCCAGTACTAGTACAAAAGTCCAATATAGGGCAGTTTCAAATATCTTGCAGTTTGCCCGGGGTTGGTTCCTGTGGTGGGTAAATCTGCTCTTCACCTCCAATGGCGTTGCTGCTCCTACGATTTGGAAATGAGCCAGTGACGTTACAGCAGTGGGTTACTATCTGCAGTCTGAAGGCTCTTTGCAGCTGAGCTGTGCTCACTTCAAAGGGTCGCAACCTTTTGCCAGATAGCTGGATCGTCTGTGTGAGACCTGGGGGTGCCCAGCAGGGTGGGGATTATCTCTGCGTGGGATCTGAATCCGCCCACTAGGTGTTAAATTGGAACTTACCGAGAGTCTCTCCTGGTGGGGGATGGGGGTCCCGATTCTTGGGTCCAGCGGCTTCCTTGCATGTCCGAGAGTGGGAAGGAGGGTACTGCCCAGGGACCCTGGGTGGTTGGGTGAGATTTAGAAGGGGTCAAGCCATTTGTACAGTGTCCTGCAACACTCGCTGCCCTGTGAATGTTAACCCCGAAATCAAAATAGGTCCGCGCAGGATGCTGCCATCTTGGATCCCCGGAAAGAGCATTTTCATGTACTCAATGCCCCATTTTCTCCTTCCTGTTGAACTTCTTCCTTTTGATGGTTTACCCAGGAAGAATGGATGAAACAGAATTCACATATACCCACTACATATCCAACCCAGGGAATTTGATTTGGGAATGATTTTAAAAATATTCATTTATTGTTGTTTTTCAGAAGAAGAATTAGGCCTTACATATTAGAAAGAGACTTGTGATTTGGTGTTTCCTTGAGCATATTATTGGTGATAAATGAAGCTGGCTGGGCAATAAGTATTTTCAACAAATGTTACTCATTAAACTAGATGGCTACACATAGGACACAAAAGGATCCATATCTATTTCCCTCTACAAAAGAACTCCAAATAGATCAAGCATCTCAACATAAGACCGACACTGAATCTGGTGGAAGATAAAGCAGAAAATAGGCCTGAACTCCTTGCTACAGGAAAGGACATTCATATCAATACACTACTAGCACAGGCACTGAAAACAACAATTAATAAATGGAAGCTCATGAAGCTGAAAAACTACTACATGCAAGGAGCATCTACAATATGGCAAAGCACCAGCCTACAGAATGGGAAAAGTTGTTTCTCAATTATACATCGGGTAGAGGGTTACTACCTAGAATATATAAATAATTTAAAAAATCTGAACGTCAGGAAACTAAATAACACAATTAAAAATGAGGTTCATAATTAAAAAGAGAGTTCTCTAAAGATAAAACATGAATTAGTGAGGAATACTTAAATGTTCAGCATATTAGTTGCCAGGGAAATGAAGTTAAGTCTACTTTGAAATGTTACCTTCACCTCGTTATAATGGCCAAGGCCAATAAAATGAATTGTAGCACACTGGGAATGCTGTTGTTGGAAGTGTAACTGGTACAATGACTAAGAAAATCAGTGTGGCCAGTCTTTAGGAAACAGGGAATACAGGGATGCTTTCTTGGGCATATGCTCAAAGGACTTTATGTGTCCATTTTTATTTCTGCTTCAGTAATAAGAGTCAGGAATTGGAAACATCTTAACTGTCCACCAACTGATGAACACATAATTAAAATGTGGTACGTGTACACAATGGGATATTATTCAGCTGTTAAGAAAAATGAGATTATGAAACTCACAGGTAAATCAATGGAGCTAAAAAATATCCTTTGGGATATATAACCTATACTCTCAAAGACAAGTACTGAAAATTTTCTCTTATATTTAAATATTAACTTCTAGGTTTTGATACATGTCACAAACAAAATAACCACATAGTTTAGATATCTAATGAGGGGCTAGGTGGAAGAGAACTCTCAAGGAAGGTGAAATAGAATATAGTGTTTGAAGAGATAAAGGGTAAGCTAGAAAAGGAGGATTGAATGGGCAAAAGGATACAGAAAGGTATATGAGAAGGACAACTAACACTTAAAGGTATTTGCAAACTGTTTACTGTAGAAGCTTACTAAAATATATTCATATGTGGAAGGAATCTAAATGGAGTCACCAAATAATAGAGGAGACAATATCCCAGATAGACATCTTATGCCATCATGTAAAACTTCCAGTGCCAGGAATTTGTTACATCTTATTGAGTCAAAGTAGCCTCATGGAAACACCAAAACATCACAGGGTTGCCAAGGTTATTGGTTGTTCTTCACACCTGATTGTAAGGCTCTATTGCTGAAGACGACACTTATGTTATTGAATGTGGAAGAGTCAAGGAGCTAGAAGCTTCACCCCTATGGACTGGCATTTAAAGGACTCCGGTATGCTGCTGGAGGAGAAAAATAATCACCAATACCACCCAGGTACAAACCCTGTGGCATGCAACAGCAATCTGCCTACAAAACACACTGGTGCAATAGTAGCACAAATTTTATGGAGTACCCAGCAACTTTTTGTTGGGTTTATGACCCACTCTCTCAGATGGAACCTATATCTGATATTATATAGGCCAGGGGCCTAGAAAAAACACACTACTATTATTTTTCTAAGGGAATTTAGCAATTAAACGATTCCTACATACTGCTATACCCATATATCCTTACCTCACTCAGTTTACATCAGAGAAGTTTCTTCTTATAGTAAACAAGAACTAACACAGAAATTCACAACTGGAAAATGTGCAAAATGGAGCACGTGGTTCCAAATGAAATGTCTTTATCAAAGCTGTCCCCTAGAAACTCAGGGATCCATGCGAAAGAGGAGGCAGAAATATCAAGAGCAACACATGACTTATGTCACAGAGGAAACAATGTCTTCCAGATACAACAGGACCGATGCACATGTGAACTCATAGAGACTGTGGCAGTTAGTACAAGGCCTGTACATGTTCCAGCCAGAAAGGGTCCCAATGCCGAGAGGAGGAAGCAGACACAGGGGCCTGCCCCCAGCCAAGAATTTATCTCTAATTGATACCTGCTGGGAAGGAGTAAATCATTTTTCTCTAGTACAGTGTCTCTGGGACTATCAACCACAGTTTAGGTCAGGCCCCATAAATAGGAGTTGTTGGCCAACACAAAACAAATTCAAAGATACCAATGACAAGTTGTACTTGGCTTTGTTTGGGTTTCTTTGTTTTGTTTTGTTTTTTTGTTGGTCTTTTGCTTTTTTATTTTAATTTTCAATTTTATGGGTTTTTTGCTTTTTCTTTTTTTGAGAGAGAGACAAAGGCAGACCGTGACACAGAGTATAATTTGAGTAAATGGTAGGGAGGTAGGGATGACATGGAAGGAATTGCAGAGGGGAAATCATGGTCAAAATACATTATATGAAAATTTTCAATTAAAAAACTAACATCCAAAGAACAACTCACAGAAAAGTTGACATCTCTGAGGTAACAGTTTCAAGTGCTGGATGGCATTCTCTCATGATTTTATAGTTATCAAGTCTTGTAACCTGATAACAATGTTCTATTTTACATTATTCCTTAATACAATTAACTTCAGAAAAGTTTAAGATGAACTTTGTGTTTGAATGGATTTCAATGCCCCCTCTTCCAAAGACTTGGAGATACTGCCATTTGTGTGATACATTATCAAACTTAAATAACATACTTTTTAATTTCAATAATATTGAACAAATGCATTTTGGGAAGATTCAAATATGATATGTTTCACTCTCATTTTCCAATATTTGTTCCATAATATAAAATAACTTTGTTTTTTCCTCCACAGATACGTTTTCATCATTTATTTTTAATGCATTCTTTTTTGTTTTCTTTTCTTTTTTTAATTATTAAATCTTTTTTCCCCAAAATGTCCCCCTTTTAGTCCAATAAAAGGCTCTTTTCTTTTTTCTTTAAATGTTTATTTATTATTTCAAGTTACATCTCCATCACAGTGCCCTCTTTCCACCCCTCCCAGCCCCACCCTCCCATCCTCTACATCCTCTACCCCCTCTCTCTTCAATCCTACTCCTCTGGAGTGGAGTGTCTCTACATATCAGTCTCCCGCCTTAGTTCATCAGTGATATGAGGGTTAAGAGCTTTCTCATATACTGGGGGTCTACATAGCAGCACCACTAGGGCAAAGTGTCTCATTAACAGGTAATAAATAGGAAAACTATAAGATATGACATACATTCCCAATATCCACTCCATATGTGTTTGGCAACTAGTAAGAATATTCTATTATCTATCTCGAGTTTAAAGTTCTACACTTAACTCACTTTCGCTTTACCAACATTAAAAACATCTTCTTAGAGCTAACACATTCTTTTAATTCCTAAACAACTTAAAACTTAACTGTAAAACTATAACCATATAGTCTTCAACTACCAGAGACCTCAGAAGAATAAATATATCTGAATAAATAGGAAGAGCAGAGAAAGCAGCAGCTTCAAAAACAAAGACATGACAGATAACTGGCTGCCAGAACAGTCCCCAGTTGCTCTCTGTAAGGTTGGAGCATCTATCTTCAGCCTTTTGACCCAGTATCTCTCACAGACATTAGTTGTAAAGCAGGAAGTATGAAGTAGTTGCCTATCCTGTCTTGGCAGAGCTAGGGTGTCAATTTACCTGCTTCCAAGTTTTGTCCTTTTCAGACAGCATTCTGTTTACAGTTGAAGCAAGGGTTTTTTTCTTGCCCAGTGGTTAGAGTCTATGGTATATTGTTCAATAAAGAGAGTTGATGTAATGCCTTTGCACACACTGAACAAAGACAGGAGAATGGGTATTTATTTATTTTTTAATAATTTATTTTTTATTTCTTCAAGTAACATCTCAATCACAATCCCCTCCCTACT
Source organism: Lophiomys imhausi (assembly GCA_907164525.1). Lineage (NCBI taxonomy): Eukaryota > Metazoa > Chordata > Mammalia > Rodentia > Muridae > Lophiomys > Lophiomys imhausi. Next base: position 1,155,042 of record CAJQZJ010034221.1, on the reverse strand, counting down.
CCCCCCTCCTGTCCCACCCTTCCACCCTCTTCTCCCTCAACCCCCCCATCCTCTACCCTGTTTTTTTTATATCTTTTTCCCCCAAACAGCTCCCATTTTCAGTCCAACAAATGGTTCTTTCTCTTATAATAATAAATACAATACAAAACAACAGAAATAAATAGGCCACAATTATAAGAGTTATATGGCTTAGCATACATTCCTGATGTCCAGTCCATTGTATTTGGCACCTGACTTTAACTTCCTACTATCTAACCATCTCCATGAGTTTAAAGTTCTATATCTAACTCAGCTTTCGTACTAACTTGCATCACAATTTTAAAAACATCTTCTTAGATCCAGAACACCCTCTTGATTCCTAAACAACTCAAAATTTAACTATGAGACTCTAGCTATCTATTCTTCAACCACCTCAGAGACCTGAGAGGGATAAATATATCTGATTATATAGGAAGTGCAGGGCCTGAGCTTCCATAACTAAGAAATGACATACCAGTGGCTGCCTGGACAGTTCCCATTTTCTCTCCACACATTACAGCATCGATCTTCAGCCGTTTGGCCCCGTTTGTCTGACAGACATTGATTGTAGAGCAGGAATTATGAAGGACTTACCTACCCTTTAAGTAAGCTCTACCCTTGGCAGAGCTAGGCTGTTGACTTACCTGCTTCCAGGTTTTGTCCTTTTTGGACAGCAGATAATGAGTATTTAAAATAGGACTTTGGCAAGACCATGGCAAGAATAGAGGATGAATAATGGGAGGAGAGAAAGTATTACCTACCACACATGAGTCGTCCTTTTTGTAAATGAGGGTTGACATATTCGTAGGCACATTTACTTTTACTCTTTTGGGAAAATCTTTTGCCCAAAGGATAATTGTAAACCACCTTCAGGATGTATGCTTTGAGTGTGACTTTTTAAGGAAAAAGTGAGGCAGAATTTTTGACAGATATCAATACTAAGGATCCAGTTAGTGGGTTTTGAGTATGGTGATATCACTTCATGAAAGAACACTTAGATCAGATGTATATAGCACGAGGCCATAAACTAACTGACTCATAAACAGCAGTTTATTTTTTATAGCTTTCGAGGATGAAAATCTGAGATCAGATGTTCCTTGGCCTTTGCCTCATTGATACCCTTTTGGACAGACAGCTGATGCCTTACTGTGCTGTCATATTTGGGAACATGTTCAGGCAACTTTGGAGACAGATTTATGAAGAGTCTCCATCAATGTCTTATCTCCCAGAGGCCATACTTCATAATAATTGCATCAGGTGTTAGGATTTCAGTGTAGGATTTCCAGGATGGCTCAACTATCCAGTCTATTGCACAAGAGCTGTTATAAACACAGCAGTGGACAGGCTGACCAGAAAGTAACCCTTCCTCATCCTTTCCTCAGACATTCCCTGCCCGCACTATCATTTCCTATGTATTGAATCTATTGTAGTTTTAACTGCCTTTTAAAATTAGGTATGCAAATCTGAAAGCCTAAGACATCCAGTAGGTGATTTAAAGGTTTTCACCAGTAGTTTATCCTGTAATACTCTGCCACGTGTGATATTGAATTCTTGAATGAATGTAACTTATGAAGTTCTGATGCATTCTATCCTAATTTTATAGGCTTAGATTCTAAACCTACTAAGTAAAATAGATTTCATTGAATTAAATATCTATGATGTCCAGTGAGTCATTTACATGAAACACACCATTTCTTCTATTTTTCTATTCTTTGATTAATCTCTTTTAAAAGTATATACTATTAGATGAATTTTAGATTTTTTGAAATATTATATAAAGTCAAATATTTAGTGTGAGTCTTGGATGCAGGTGAATTTGAAATATATATTCTATATTCTATACTAAATAGCTACTGTAGTCATTCTTCAAAAATGTTCTGTAATTCTCTGATCTGCAAGACTGTTCAATGATAGATCAATCATTTATACTGTTTGACAGACTTATATCCTGCCAACAGCTTTTCAACCATAGAAACAAAAACTAACTTTCCTGCTTAAAGTTTATCTTTAATGTTTTATTCTTTGTGGCTTTTACCTCCTTCGGTTTTGGTCTTTTCTGATTGTAGTTGTAATAACTTATAGACCCACCTTGCTACCAGGTGTATGTATGTGTGTGTGCTCATGCGTGTGTGTGTGTGTGTGTGTGTGTGTGTGTGTATGTGTGTATTCAGCTGAAATATAACTTTTATCCATTATTCATGAGAAATATATATTTAATTTTGTGAGAGTATATATCTTTTGAAAAGTCTTTAAATAAAAATATATCTAATGAGAATTTATACTGATTTCATGAAGCTTTCTTTTTGTCCCTATGTTTTCTTAATTTATTTTTTATATCTTCAAGTTACATCTCAATCACAATCCCCTCCCTACTCCCCCCTCCAGTCCCTCACTCCCACCCTCTTCCCCCTCAACCCCCCATCCTCTTCCCTTCTTTTTTTTTAAAGTTTAAGGTATATCTTTTTCCCCCCAACAGCTCCCCCTTTCAGTCCAGCAAATGGCTCTTTCTCTTATAACAATGAATACAATACAAAACAACAGAAATAAATAGGCCACAATTATGAGAGTTATATGGCTTAGCACACATTCCCAATGTCCAGTCCATATGTATTTGGCACCTGACTTTAACATTCTACTATCTAACCATCTCCATGAGTTTAAAGTTCTATATCTAACTCAGCTTTTCATACTAACTTGCCTCACAATTTAAAAACATCTTCTTAGATCCAGAACACACTCTTGATTCCTAAACAACTCAAAATTTAACTATGAGACTCTAGCTATCTATTCTTCAACCACCTCAGAAACCTGAGAGGGATAAATAAATCTGATTATATAGGAAGTGCAGGGCCTGCAGCTTCCAAAACTAAGAAATGACATACCAGTGGCTGCCTGGACAGTTCCTATTTTCTCTCCATACATTACAGCATCAACCTTCAGCCGTTTGGCCCCGTTTCTCTGACAGACATTGATTGTAGAGCAGGAATTATGAAGGACTTACCTACCCCGTCTTGGCAGAGCTAGGCTGTCGACTTACCTGCTTCCAAGTTTTGTCCTTTTTTGGACAGCATTCTGTCTACAGTTGAAGCAAGGGGTTTTTCTTGCCAAGAGATAGGCTTGCCACTAATTCAACCATCTCCCACTGGAGATTCTTCGATGCTCATATTCTACTTGGAGTAGAATAGGGGGTGCTGTCAGGAGCTGACATGTCTTGATATCAAAAAAATCTTAAGTTAGGAAAACATCTATGGATGCCATATTCTGCAGATCTCTTGAGGTTTTTGAAGACCCCCTGTCTATCTCTTATATTTAGATAAGCAAATGTTGCTTGTCTCTTAGCAACTTGATTTCTGAGTAGCTTAGAAAATAACTGTGATAGACTTTCATAGTATCTAAAAAATTACAAGCTTGTATGACTATTAGTTTGCATTTCTTAATTATCCTAAACAGTTTATGACAGTTGGTAACAAAAGGCTGAAACTTCACATTTCATTTTTAAGCATCACTAGGTTAAAATACCTTTAAAAAGCATTACCCTTAATTTTGTATCAATATACAAAGATCAATACCAATGTGGCCAAATATAATCTTAATTTTGTATCAATATACAAAGATCAATACCTATGTAGCCCAATACAATCTTAATTTTGCATTAATATACAAAGCTCAATACCAATTTAGCCAAATATAATATTAATTTTGTATCAATATACAAGGTATAAGGGCATATTCAATAATCTGGAGAGATGGCTCAGTGGTTAAGAGCACTGACTGCTCCTCCAGAGGACCCGGGTTCAATCCCAGCACCCACATGGCATTTTGTGGGGAGGGTGTTTTTCTTCCCTTTGGTCGTTTGATGGATAATAGAAAATCTTTTATTTAGGGGAAAAGATTACAAGCTGTTAAATGGTCTTGTTAAATGGGTTTTGGAGCTTATACCCAGGGACTTCTCTCTTTTTCTTTTCTGTATCCTTCTTTTTCTCCTATGTATGAGTGAACAGACTTGAGAAAAAACGGGTCATGAAGCTTTCTTAAAAATTGCAGTAAGGTTTCTGAGTGGGTTACATTAAGCTTATACTTTAATTGGCGATTTTATAATGCTGTCTTAAAATTTGCCTTGTTAATATCCCATGTGTGCTTCAAAAGCATGTGTTGTATGTCATTGGAATGTTCCATATCATCAACCATGTTTCTCAAAGTTTTTCTTGTCATTAAAGTTGTCCATGTGTTCTGATTTTAAATTTAGTATTTTTAAAAATTATGGAGATTGTAGTACTGAAATATCCATATAATTATGAAATTGTCTACTTTTCCTTTTAAGTCTGTTGGTGTTTATTCACTGTACTTTCTTGTATTTACATATTAAATTTTCTTCTATTTCTGATTCATTTACTGGTCATTATGAAGTTTCTCTTTTGATTTTAATTTAATATTCTTCTTAAAGTATTTGTTGTCCAACAGTAATATAGCCACAGAAGAATTCTTGTAGTTTTTATTTGGATATAACACATCTTTTTTTCATACTTTTACTTTCACTCAATTTGTATGTTTGAAATTAGCAATGTCTTTTGTATGTGGATCTTTATTTTCAGTCTAGCAATTTTAGCCTTTTGATTGGAATATCTAGCCTTTTTCATATTTAATGTAATTCATGTAAATAAAGTTCATGTAATGTAGGGCTTATCATTGAATATGACATGTTCATATCAGTTTCTTATTAAATGTTAATCAGACCATTATTCTTTCATTATTCTTTTTACATTTTTCTTCTAATTCAGGATCATTTATTTTTCATGTATTTCTATATTGGGTTTATTTCACAGTTACATAAAGAGCTCTTCATATGTCTCCAATATTTTTCTTTGGTTTTTCATATTGAATGTTGTCTAAAACCCTTCTTCTGATATCTCAGCTCTGCTCGGCAGACCATTTAGTGGGAGTATTGCAGCAACTCTTAGCAGGTTGGTCTTAGACTCCTGCCACTCTTGTCTGAAGTTTCAGCAATTTTCTCAAGTAGATGTCCCTAAGGATGATGTTTGGACACATTTTAGAATAGTGAAAGTGTTGTACTTAAAAAATTTCTACAGTTGTATAAATTTTTTTGTATGCATAGAGAGAATTTCAC
>CAJQZJ010034221.1:1131094-1149499 GCA_907164525.1 Lophiomys imhausi | reverse complement strand
GTGTGAGATGGAATCTCAGAGTCATCTTGAGTTGCATTTCTCTGATGATTAAGGATGTTGAGCATTTCTTCAAGTGTCTCTCAGCCATTAGGGATTCCTTCTTTGTGAATTCTCTATTTAACTCTGTCCCCCATTTTTTGATTGGATTATTTGGTTTCTTGGCATTTAATTTCTTGAATTCTTTGTAGATTTTGGATATTAGTCCTCAAGACAGGGTTTCTTTGTGTAGGCTTGGCTGTCCTAGAATTAGCTCTATAGACCAGGCTTGCCTCGAAATCACAGAGTCCCATTTGCCTTTGCCTCCTGAGTGCTTGGATTAAAGGTTTGCACCACCACTACCTGACCTTGAAAAGATATTTTATTTTATTATATTTTATATTTTATAATATATTTTATATTTATTATTTTTTGAATTATGTTATGCTATTTTAATTTTTGGTTTTTTGAGACACCATTTTTCTATGTAATAGTCCTGTCTGTCCTGGACTCCCTTTGTAGACCAAGCTGGTCTCAAACTCCCGGTGATCTGCCTGCCTCTTCCTTTCAACTGCTGGGATTAAAATTGTATACCACCAAACACAGCGTGAAAAGTTATTTTAAGGAATCATTACAATGATAATAATGTTCTGAAACCTTTAAATATGCTGTTAGTTTTCATTATAAGAATAATTCAATGAGGGATGCATCTCTATTTAATTTAATAGGGTTGAAAACTAAACACTGAATCATGAGGGGGAAAAGAACAGTGTAATGTTTCTAGTGACACACACAAAAAAAAAGGTTTACTGGGTCCATGGTCACATACCTTAGCAGAGGAATTTTGAGGATATTCAGAAGAGGAACCCAGGAAGTCAACAAAAGCCAGAAAAGCAGAACTGCAGTTGAAGTTCAGAAGAAAGGGTAACAGGTGATATAGGGGTCATATTATCCAAGATGTGTAATAATCACTGGGAGAAGGTTACAATAGGAGGGACAGTGCTGTGTGATGGTGGCATAGCTCTCTCCTGGGCTTAGTGCAATTCTCTGAGACTGCTATTACACATATTTCCTCTGTCCAAGCATCGGGAAAGTGAGTGAGTCTGTCCTGTGGGTGGATCTGGGTAATGTCGAGACCACACACTGCTGGTATTGCAATCACTGTAATACATATTGAGTAAATATAGATGTTGATAATTGCATATATGTATGCATATCCATTTTTGCTTATGGTCTAAACTATATACTCATGTTAGATAAATAGATATGATAGTGTGTGCATACCCATATGTGTAACTGTATGCAAGTGCCCACACACATGTAGACTGAAAATAGTGAATTTCTTCATAGTAAGAAACAATTTACTTTTTTTTTCTAAATTAGATTACCACTTTTGTGAATGCCATTCTCTTAGAACTTCCTTCTGTCATGTGGATTGAACACAATTTCAAATAAGATTTTGTTGTAAGCTACATAGCAGGACTTATAAAACTGAAACTCTGTCACTGCAAAGAAACCACCAGTTTAAAAAGACTATTTGCTTTATTTGGAAGAAGAAGGATAAGTACAGTCATGTCAAGTACTTATAATGAATGTACTATGAAAGTTTCACATAATAAAATATAACTTTCTATTATTGTGGGGAAGTTCTGTCATTAGAAGAAACTCTTTCAGTGACAAGCTCCAGAGACATAACCCATCTACACACTTAGCTAATATGAAGTACTAAAGCATATGTAATTTGCTTTCATCTAATAAAGCTTACAATTCAGCTTTCATTTCCTCGTCTCTGCATTTACTTTTCCTTTGGAAACGTGGAGAGAATCGAGAGCAGGAAAAGAATGAGAAGAACTTGCAGCCCAGGAGGAGGATAAACTCACAGAGATTAGTGATAGGGATGGGCGCTTCTGGGTGTGTCAGGAGTGCAATTTTGCTCAGCCTCTGAGCAGCTTTCAGTACTCCTGACCAGCTCCAAGGTGCCAGGTTCAGATCACCTCTGGCTATTGCGGTTTCCACAAATAACAAGTGGTCTTTTACAATTTTATTCTCTTTGCTCTGAGCTCTCTCTAGTGTGCTCTGGTCTGCGGAGACCCAGTATTAATTAGACACAGTCACTTAAGGTACACACACCCTCTATTCTTCTTGGTGCCTTAAAAGCTAATGTTTCATTCTAATGCAATTTATTGCCTCCATATTGTTTCTGTGCTGTGCACATTTGATATGGAATCTAAGAAAGTAGCCCAGGCCTTACTGATTTGACCTATCGTGACAATTTTTAAGGAGTAACTTTAAAGGGACATGTGTGTTGAGTTGTTAAAAAAACTTAAAATTCATATTCTTGGATGGGAATTTATTATACTTCCAAATACCCTGCTTGTAATTTTTCTATAGAACTTTCATATTTAGAGATTTTTCTATTTTGGGAATCATGAAGGAGCAGGTCTAAGCTTACGGCAGTTGAAATTGTTCTGCAGATATCTACCTGAGCTCCAGCACGTCCACCTCTGCCAGGTGAGCACTCGTTTATGGTATACCAAAAGTTTGTGTCACAAAGGCAAAGGGGCTGAGATCTTGAGTTCTGTCTGGTGGTGATTGATGGTGGAGGAATTCAGTGGGCTTCCAGAGCAGATTAGCTTCAAAATAGTGAGAAGCTGCTGCTGTTATCAAGACAGTTCTGTCTTGGGCATACATTGTAGGGCTGCACTTTCTTTCCTCCTAGTTTCCCATAGAGTCAGGTGGCGGGTCCTGCCTAATGAATTCTGAGTAGAAGCAATGATATGATTCCTAGCTCAAAATACTTAGTAGCTAGTGTGGGAAATTTTGTTCTTTCTCTCTGCCCCAGTGAGCAGCAACACTCTACATAGTGACTCCTTTCAGTCAGGGACTCAGGATGGAGAAAATGGAGGGCTGATAGTATCCATGAGAAGCAGCCGCAGTACATTGTTGCTTGTCATAGCTGCTGTGGTGGCCACTGTCCCAGTATATGGCAAGTGTTGTAGCATGTTGTAGTGTGGCTGCAGTCAGCATAACATCTGCACATACTCAGGCTTGAAGCATGGTCTTGGTCTATTTCTAAAAGATAGTTTTCAATTTGGGTGTTCTACTTTTTCAGCATTTCTATAAATTACCTAGCATCTTTTATGATTTTTACTTATTATTTTTATTAATTTTTTAAAGTAAACTCCTTCATGGCTAAGACAACCAAATCCAGCACAAGTCTGTTCAACTCAATAACTATAAAGCTCAGATTTTTTTGAGCATCCTGTTAGGAGATTCTCTCTGTAAGTGGAAGTTAGTTTTAAAACTTAAGACTTCTCTCAAACATAATGGATTTTATAAATGTGTTAAATGTATGGAAGATTTGGAGGCTGTTCCCCTCTACATTTATGGCTTTCAAGTCCCAAGGATTTAACTAAATTCTAGTGTAATAGCATTTGATGAATAAACATATATTCAGCCCCATTTTTCTTAATTATGCTATTAATCTTGTAATGTCCCTCCTTAACCTGTGCTGTGGTAGTGAACTGTTCTGATCTCTTTAAAGTGACCACTGCAGAAAAAAAAAAAATCATGAATGGTTCTCTGAGAATACTAGAGTAGTTTCAGCCACTGAAAATCAAATTTGTCCATTTTCAGTTCCGACCTGGCCTTACCTCTCTCTGGCCTATAATTTGCAGCCTGGATTAGCACACAGCATTCACTCCCTAAACTGCTGAGCTGTCTGGCACTGTTGGCTAAAATTTAAGACTGCATGATTTCCCATGCCCCTTCTGAATATGAAATTCTATAATTATTATTAAGTCAGAAGCCAATTTGAAAGTAAGTAGTCATTTTTCTTTTCTGTCCCTCCTTCATGTCTAAGTGATAGCACCTCCTTGACTCTGGGTGCACGCATGATGGACATTTGGCATTTGAGACTCATTGGTGTTAAGAGTCAGGACTGTATTTGTCACGGTAGGCTATTTAGCAGCATCCTTGGCCTCTCCCCACTAGATGCCAGTACTATCCTCCAAGTTATGATGGCCACACATGTCCTAGGACATTGCTGGAAACCCTGAAGGCACAAGAACATTAGAGAATCTCTATTTGCATGACAATGTGCTTCCTGAAAGAGCCATTGTACTTCCAAACTAGAGAATTTTACTCTGAAATGCGTTTTTTTGGGGGGATTATTTTTGGATAAATTTGGGTAATAAATACATGAAAGTTAAATTAACATAAGAAAATAGCAGCAATCTTTTATTTTAACCACCACGTAGCCTCGTTTTTCACTAGAGGAATGTAGTCTTGGGCTACATATAAACATTCACAGTTTCAAGACAGGAGCATCACATCATCTGCCTCCATTTCAAACACTGTCAAAGTACTTGCAATCCCAAGTAATAGGGTGGGTTAAGTCTCTTTTTAATTTTTGTTCTTTTAGAAAAGAATTGAAAATACCATATTCTGCCCAAGAGGCTTTAAAATGACTTTATGTGCCCTTGATGTATACACCAAAAGGAATTACCTTTTATTATTCTGTGTATTTAGCTATCATACCACTGTTGGTGAAAAAAATCTCTGTTGTCAGAAGAAATTATTTATTACTTTTCCCTGTTCTTACTCTTGTACTCTTTGAACTGGAAGCCCCTGGTAATCAAAACGACATAGCCAGCAAGGACTTAGACTGACAGCTGAGAAATTTGTGTAGGGTGTGTGTGTGTGTGTGTGTGTGCGCGCACACACACACGCACACGCATGTTACATGCTATCCGAATACATCTTGTCATCTGATTTCTTTTGAAATTTTACTCATTTATTTTTTGGTGTGGGAGATAGACGTCCACACTGATAATCTTTGCTGATAACCCCGTGACTGAAATTGACTTGTTATACATGATAAAGTGAGAAGGAGGCTGAGCCAGATTAAGAGGAAATGAAATAGAGTTCATAGAGAAGAAAATGAGCCCAGAGTCAATAGGTGAGAGAGAGGCCGCTGCACCGTGATTCAGGATTATTTGATCAATGCAGGGAAGAATGCAGGGGAAGTAGCGGGCAGCCTTGTTGTTTAGTGCTCTAGCTACAAGCCAGTCAGACGGCTGTCTGTGAAATGATTAGCCATTTCAGTGTTGAGTGGGTAATGCTACAGTGAGAGAAGCAGGAGACACACATGAACCCAAACAGCTCAGGTCACGAGACTGTTGTGTGCATAGATGCTATTTGGGCCATCCATCTGCTCACAACAAAAGAAGTGGGAGACTGGGGTTTTAGGATTTTTGGTCTCTGTATTATTCTTGTGAACATTTTACATTATTTTTAGAACAATGTAGTATTTTTAGGCTGAAGGGAACATACAGACAAAACACATAAGCAGGATTTTCTAAGGAGTGCAAATGGAAAGACTGAAGAAGAAAGAGGAGAGAAGATGAAGTTTGCTGGGAGGATTGCTGCAAAGTAGCTGACCCTGAGGCCCTCCCCCAGGACACTGAAGATTAGTCTACTATCTCCATTTAAGAGTGCTATTTGTTTTTAGTCAATTCAGGCTTGGGAATATGCTTTAGCCAAATTTATTATTTTACTCGGTCAAACCAAAAAAGAACTGCTTTGTTTTGGTTTCTTCTGAGTTTTGAAATGTTTTCATCATACGTCTGAAGGAGCTTTACGCAGCAGGTGTTAAGGCTCCAGCGAGGTCTGTTGGACAAATGATTCATAAATATGTGCTCCTATGCTGCACAGTAGTTGAATAGAAGCACACAGATGGAGCCGCCCTATTCTATTGAGGAAGTGGTATGTGTTTTTGTAAAAACTGTGATACACATGGTTTTTAGCCAAGGAGCCAGACTCTGAGAAAGTTTTTGGAATAATTTACTTATGTTGTACTGATTTGTACAGTGGAAGTGTGATGTAAATATAGCCTTCCTGCATATTACAGAAGGGCCTGAGAGGGTCTTAATACAGGAAAATTGAGATATATCTGGAGAATTATGATAAGAGTATAGATAAACTAGAATTGCTGGTGAATAAGTGATTTCTTGTAGTTTTATAATAATGTTAAGAATTAAGCTTGATTAAGATGAGTGAAGGTTGTGGTTTAAATCTAGTAGGAGGTGAATGAAGAATGACTTTGGATTCCAATGCGTTGCACATGGTTACAAAAGTGACACAATGATCAGGAAACACCATAGTCTGCCGTAAGTTTGGAGACATTGGTCTAGCATTCTTAAGCTAAAAACTGACTGCAGTGTCTGGAGAAGATGTGGCTATGCTCCATAGCTCACTTGGAGGCATCCTCCCCTCTTTCCACACACTCTTCCTGGTATTTCACCTCATGTGAGCATTCACAGGGATGGTTGTTAGTGAAGAAGCCCAACGGGATATAGACAAAGGGCTTCAACATTCAGGAGGGACATTTCAGACCCTATTCAAAACACCAGGGTCACAGGGTCATGCCAAATCTTTTACTGGAACCTTATTTACACTTTGCTGTTATCAAAGGCAGACATCAGCGGAGAAATTCATGGAGGGTTCAAAGAGGAATGAGGAGAGACAGGTGTGGAGAGAAGGGAAGCAGAGTGTGTTTATTCTCATTCTTAATGAAAAGGCTGTGAAATCATCTGCTATAGACCGAGCCAAGAATGGAAGGCATTGGCATGGCATTTTCCTGAGTAGCGCATTGTTTGATCGCTTTTTTTGGTTAATTGTACCGCTTCTTGGTTAATTGTGTTCTGTTAGCTTGAAAGTAATGGCCAATAAGGAGGGGAAGCTTGGCTCCCACTGAGCACAGGTGAAGGCAAGCCTTTGATTAGTGACTGTGGCGGCAGTCTAAGTGTTTGTCACTATTTTTGACTTGCTTACTGGATTCATAATTTACATGAAAATGGCTAATAGGTGTACAGCTGCTGAGTTCCTCAGCTGGCCACTTGGTGTTTTGGAAGCGTTATTTTAGCAAATTCTGGAAATGCCTCTTCTATCCGTCTTGCTTCTAACTTCCTAGTCCCCCTGCCAGTATAATTACTTTCTAAGAACAATGTTGCTCTTTGTGACTTAAATGGTTCAAAGTAGTGGGACCTTATTTTGATTGGCATTAGTAGGATTTAACATATTTTTGGCAGTTATTTCTTTTTAGTTAGCCTTTACATGAAGGTGATAAAATTCCTTAAGATGTTTTGTACATGAGACAAATATTTGCATGCAGGTGTGTGTCTAGGGGGGATGAAGGAAAGGAGGAAGAAAAGAGAGTGGAAGGGAAGGAGAGAGAGAAGGGGGAAGAGGGGGTGGGAGAGATGGCGGAATGAGAGGAGACAGAGATAGAGGGCAAATGGAGAGAGGGAGGGGGAGGAAGGCATAAAGGGATAGGAAGAATTCTGAAGGGTTTTCTTTTGCTACTGAGCATTCATACATTACTTCTAGTTTGTGAAATTTTATACTCCTTTTAGAAGTGTATTATTTCAAAAACTGAAACATATTAGAGAGTATAGAAACCAGACTGATTAGAAAAAGTAGATATTTTACTGTATTTATTTTGAATATGAGGATAAGAATATACATGTGTGTGTGTGTATAAAATCATACACATGCCACAATCTCTTCCTGCCAACTAAGGATTAGCTGTCACCTTCATTTGTCAAAATATGCTTCCTTAGGTTTAAGTGACATGCAGTATTGAGTTTGAACCTATGTTAATACTTTTTGAAGTTGCAAGAATTTGAATTGAATAAATTTTTATCCATAAAACCATGCCTTATTCAGATATATTCTCTCCCATGATTACTGATCATGTTAAATGCATATAACCAGGATTTTTAAATGGAATATAAAACAATGACTTTAACATATCAATTATTACCTTGCTCTTATATAGAATGGGATTTTTGGCAAAAAAAAAGTCAAATGTGAAAACAGAGACTTTGACTGAGCACCAGGAAGAATGGTATTCACCCTACTGAATAGGAACTGTTAGACCCATTAAACTCATAAGTTAATTATTGGACTCTAATTTGCAATGCTTATTAGGTAGGTATGTGAAAAAGCGAATGAGGTGTATGGAGCTCAGACTGGTCAGGGCCTGAATTGCTTGACTTATTTACTAGGGAATATTCATTATTTGCAATTTTTGAAAAAATGTTTGGAAGCGTTTTTTTTTTTTTCCTTTATTTTATATTTCTTCAAGTTACATCTCAATCGCAGTCCCCTCCCTATTCCCCCTCCAGTCCCACCCTCCCACCCTCAACCCCCCATCCTCTTCCCTTTTTTTTTTCTTTTAAGTTTAAGGTATACCTTATTTCCCCCTACAGTTTCCCCTTTCAGTCCAACAAATGGCTCTTTCTCTTATAATAATAAATACAATACAGTACAACAGAGGTAATTAGGCCACAGTTATGAGGGTTATATGGCTTAACGTACATTCCCAATGACCAGTCCATATGTATTTGGTACCTGACTTTAACACTCTACTATCTAACCATCTCCATGAGTTTAAAGTTCTATATCTGACTCAACATTCATACTAATTGCAACACAATTTTAAAAGTATCTTCTTAGATGTATAACACTCTCTTGACTCCTAAACAACTCAAAATTTAATTATGAGACTTTATCTATCTGTTCTTCAATCACCTCAGAGACCTGAGAGAGATAAATATATCTGATTTTATAGGAAGTACAGGGCCTGCAGCTTCCCAAACTAAGAAATGACATACCAATGGCTGCCTGGACAGTTCCCATTTTCTCTCCATACATTACAGCATCGCTCTTCAGTTGTTTGGCCCCGCTTCTCTGACAGACATTGATTGTAGAGCAGGGGTTATGAAGGACTTACCTACCCTGTCTTGGCAGAGCTAGGCTGTCGACTTACCTGCTTCCAGGTTTTGTCCTTTTTGGACAGCATTCTGTCTACAGTTGGAGCAAGGGGCTTTTCCTACGAAGAGATAGGCTTGCGACTAATTCAATCATCTCCCACTGGAGATTCTTCGATGCTCATCTTCTACTTGGAGGAGAATAGGGGGTGCTGTCAGGAGTTGATATGTCTTGATATAAAAAAATCTAAAGTTACAAAAACATCTTTGAATGCCATATTCTGCAGATCTCTTGAGGTTTTTTAAGAGGCCCTATCTATCTCTTATATTAGGGTAAGCAGATGTTGCTTGTCTCTTAGCAGGTTTATTTCTGATTAGCTTAGCAAGTAACTATAATAGGCTGTCATAGTACCTAACAGAATGACTGGCTTGCATAACCATTAGTTTGCATTTCTTAATTATCCTAAACAGTTCATGACAGTTAGTAGTAAAAGGCCGAAACATCCCATTTCATTTTTTTTCTTTACCTCCTAACCCTTCCATCCCATTTCTCTGGGGTGGGGTGTCCTTATATAACAGTCCCTCATCTCAGTTGAGAGGTCATATGAGGGCCAAGAGCCTCTTCATTCATTGGGGATCTATGAAGCAGTACCATCAGTGAAAAGTGTCTCATTGCCTGGGAGAGAGAACTACTAAACAAACAAATCAATAAGCATACAATATATAAAAAAGACTAAAAAATAGAAAAAATATAGCTAATATATAAAAAATAAATAAAAATTAAAAATAAGAAGTCTATGTCCAAGTTCCCTTTGGTGTGTTATTTGTAGTATTGATACCTTCTACTATATAGCTAAAATCCTACTATAAGTGAATAGACGCCATATGTGTCCTTCTGAGTCTGGGTTAGTTCACTCAGGATGAGCTTTTCTAGTTCCATCCATTTGGCATAATTTCATTGTTTCTGATAGCTGAATAATATTCCATTGTGTAGATGTACCACAGTTTTTTAACCCATTCTTCGGTTGAGGGACATTTGGGTTGTTTCCAGTTTCTAGCTATTACAAATAAGGCTGCTATAAACATAGATGAGCAAACTTCCTTATGATTCTGTGAAGGGGCATTTGGGTGTATACCCAGAAGTGGTATGGCTGGGTCCTGAGGCAGAGCTATTCCAAGTTTTCTAAGATATCGCCAGACTGACCTCCATAGTGGTTGCACAAGCCTGCACTCCCACCAGCAATGGAGTAGGGTACCCCTTTTTCCACACCCTCGCCAGCATGTGCTGTCATTTGAGTTTTTGATCCTAGCCATTCTGACAGGTGTGAGATGGAATCTCAGAGTCGTCTTGAGTTGCATTTCTCTGATGATTAAGGATGTTGAGTATTTCTTCAAGTGTCTCTCAGCCATTAGGGATTCCTCCTTTGTGAATTATTTGTAAAAAATCCAAGAGGCTTACAGAACACCAAACAGATTAGATCAGAAAAGAAACTCCTCTCGCCACATAATAATAGAAACTCCAAATGTAGAGAAGAAAGAAAGGATATTAAAAGCTGTAAGAGAAAAAGGCCAAGTCACATACAATGGCAGACCCATCAGAATCACACCTGACTTCTCCTCAGAAACTTTAAAAGCTAGAAGGGCCTGGATGGATGTCCTACAAGCCCTGAGAGAACAGAGGTGCCCAGCCAGACTACTATACCCAGCAAAACTCTCTATCAACATAGAAAGAGAAAACAAGATATTCCATGACAAAATCAAATTCAAACAATATCTCCTCACAAACCCAGCCCTACAGAAGATCCTAGAAGGAAAATTCCAACACAGAGAAGATAACTACACCCAAGAAAACAGAGGAAATAGAAACCTCCACAGCAACTAAACAAAAGAGAAACACAAGACAGCCAGCTATACCAAAATAATGGGAAATAACAACCCCTGGTCACTAATATCCATCAACATCAATGGACTCAACTCGCCAATAAAAAGACAGACTTACAGACTGGATCCGTAAACAAGACCCATCTTTTTGCTGTATACAAGAAACACATCTCACTATTGAAGATAAACACTACCTCAGAGTAAAGGGCTGGGAAAAGGTCTTCCAAGCAAATGGACCCAGGAAACAAGCTGGAGTAGCTACCCTAATATCAAACAAAATAGACTTCCAATTGAAGTTAATAAAAAAAGACAGAGAAGGGCATTACATACTCATTAAAGGAAATATACACCAAGAGGTCATCTCAATATTGAACATCTATGCCCCAAATACAAAGGCACATACATTTATAAAAGAAACGCTTCTAAAACTTAAATCGCACGTCGATCCAAACACTTTAATAGTGGGAGACTTCAACACCCCACTCACAACTATGGACAGATCATCAAGACAGAAGCCAAACAGAGAAATAATGAGTCTAACAGAGATCATGAACCAAATGGACCTAACAGATATCTACAGAACGTTTCACCCAAACACAAAAGAATACACCTTCTTCTCAGCACCTCAGGGAGCCTTCTCCAAAATCGACCATATAGGTGGACACAAAGACAGCCTCGACAGATACAAGAAAATTGAAATAACCCCTTGTATCTTATCAGACCACCATGGAAGCCCTTTTGAGTCAGTTAAATATTGCTGTCGTCAGCACATAGGCTACATAGAGTCAAGCTCTACTTGAGAACAGTAGAAGTACACAGTGATTAGTAGAGCCAAGTGTGAGCACTGGTTCCTGTTGATCTTCAGAGTTCCAGCCAACAGGAAAGATCTCTCCATCTCTACCTCTGTAACTATTTGTTCTGTGTTGGTATCTATGCTCTGCCTGTCTTTATTATCAAATCTTTGTTTTTACCCATATTTCTATTTCTATATGTACTTTTGTATCTATACTCATATCCATATTTATCCTCACTTCAATATCAACTTCTTGATTGATATTGAAGACTGGCCAAATGAAGGAAATCTATGTTAAAAGAAATTAGAACATAAAGAGACAGTTAGAATAATGGTGACTTTTTTACTTGAAACAAAATAAATACAAATTAAGAAGTGCACCACATATACATATAGAGACATATACATATGCATTGTAATGCTGACAAAAATTATACTATATTCACGGTTCTCGGGTGTTTATTTTAATTTAATAATCTTCTCTGGAAAGGCTTTCATATCACAATTCAAAATCTACCTCATTATGTCTCAGTGGATCCATGTTATATTGTTTGAGTAAACAGTTTTCCAGCAATATTATAGCAATTTAAATTATGTGTCATTACCAACAGTAATACCCAGGGAATGTTCTTTTCTCTGTATAAGTGTACTTACATGAATGGAAACAGACAGGACGTATTCCAACAGATGGATTTATCATTTTACAAACCATTTTTTTTCGTTTGGATTTTATCTGTTTTAAATCACTTAGCATGCATGCACTGGGTTTCATTGGCAGCTGAACATGCACTTGGTTTCTGTTGCTGCTCTCTTCTTGTTCCTCTTCCCAGGTCCTCACTTGCTGCCTTCTGACCCATGTACTCCCACTTCCGCTTGCACATCACATCCAATAGATATTAAAATTCTGGGTTAAAGATACACACATATTTAAACTTGACAAAGCCAAATACTTCCAGAGGGGGACTCAATAAAGCATATACTTGTAGAGAAAGCTGATAATTTAAGTAAAATTGAATATTGTTCCTAAAAATAGTCAAATTAAAGATGATACTGTAGAGAAGCATTTAATAACATGTAAAAAAAAGCAAAAAACAAAACAAGACCAATATTGGATACAACAAATAAAAAAAGCATATTGATTCATTAAAATTATATTATCAAAAAAGGTAGCATTATAACTTGTGAAGAAAACCAAAGGAAGAAAACTCTATGTTAAAAGAAATTAGAACACAAAGAGACAGGTGAAATAATGATGATTTTTCACTGGAAACAGAACAAATGCAAATTAAACAAAGCACCACATTTATGTTCAACTAAAACCAGGACAAAGAAAAAAGATACTGAGCAGCTTCTAAGGAAACAGTGTGGTTTGAGAGAGTGAATTAAAAACTCACATTTCATGGATTGTTGGTGACATTTTTAGGAACTGATCCAGTGATAATACCCCACAAAAATCTTATTATTTTGATTTCCATGTACTTATTATTTCTCCACTAAGAAAATAATACATGACAAAAATAAAAATTAATCATTAAAACTATTAATAACAGTGCTTATACAAGTTAAATGCTTTTACTCTACTTAATTAGGAAGTAAGACATATGTGCATATATCTATTCAGATTTTAGCAGCTCTTTAAAATAATGATAAGAATGTTTATTACACAGTAAAGAGAAAAATACAAGTATTTCAGTGAAACTTATACTTTGTACATTTTAGAAGAAATGTCAACTGATGAAAAAGGAAACAGAATGAGGTATTTGTACTGGCTGTGTGTAGTTGTTGGACTTCATGGTAGTTATTTTGTAAATATATACTTTGGCATATTTGCTATCTTCTCATGTGGCATAATGTGTTTAGATCTGTAGCCGTGAACTGGAAATATCTATGTCTTGAGCAAAGAACATTTAAGTTTTGAATAATGAAGCATTTCTTTCAGTTCCACAGGTGGGCTGCCATTCACATTGCCTCTTAGAGGACACTTAGCCCCCTGGTCTTCCATGCACTGTCTTCATCCCAGCTGGAATCACTCATTTTGCACCATGTCTGTGTTGTGTAAACTCTGGTTTTGAGAGGTGGTACTGACAACCACCCCTCTATTGGACCTTGTGTAAGGTTTTTTTTTTTTTTTTCAACTTGTAACCCATGTTCAGTACTTTAAACTTGCAGAGACTCTCTCACAAAGTTCTGGCAAACTGTCACGTATACCATGATCCAGTGTAGGAAATAGAAAAAGAGAATATTGATGTTAAATATGTTGCTCATTATAGGGGTAGTTGAAAAGAAAATTGATAATAAAATTCTTTCCAAGTGATCTCTAGGTCTTTTGTGTTCTTCTGACTATTGGGGTAAACTGATTCTTAGGAGCACTTAGAAACGTGAATGACGGCATGACTGACACAATGGTCCCTGTGAGGACAACCTTAGGTAGGGGTGGATACACCATGTAACATTAACAACTTTCTAACACACATTTTCTTCACCTAGGTTCCCCAAATATCAAAATCTTAACTGTTTTTTTAATCAAACAATTTCAGACCTGAATCATAAGTTAGAACAGAGCTAAATCAAATGTTCATGTATATTCCTAGGTGGGTAAATAGGACAGAAACATATATTTGTACACACACACACACACACACACACACACACACACACACACACACACAACACATGCACAATACATGCTAAACACTTTTTGATGGTATATTTAAAGGTGACTGTTAAATAGTAGAATGTGGTGGATTATTTCCTTTTCTAAATTCTAAATCTCAAGAGAGTTACCTAGTTAAAACAACCAAACAAACAGGAAAACAGTATTTGCTCATATAAAAAAAAATCCAAAGTTTGTTTTTAATCTTTTCCTAAAATTTATTTTTACTTTATGTTCAAGATATTTTCCCTATATGTAGGTCTGTGCATCATGTGTGGGCAGTACCCACAGAGCCCAGAAAAAGGAGTTAGATCCCCAGAAATTAGAGCTACAAATGGTTATTAAGAAGGTAATGTTGGCAATTGAACTCAAGTATTCTAGAAGAACAGCCAGTGCTCTTAATCATTGTACCTTCTTTCCAGATCACAGTCTTTAATCTTTAATTTTGTTTGACATATTAGTTTATTTGTTTTGTATGGAAAGACCTCTTTCTTATTGGTATTCTAACCTATGAAGTGATTTCTGTATGTGTTACGCAGAATAAAATAATGTTTCAACAAGGTAACAGGAGTTGTATATCATTTGACACTGATTGTTCATGGTAACAGCATAATCTTACACAATGCATTGGTTTTCCCATCATCTGGAATATCGAGCAGCTTATACATACATTTCCCCAGAGACCTCATCAGGTTATTCACTTCTTAAGAGATACCTAGCACCACCAATACATTATAGGCAGTTATCAGCATCGGAGATTTCCCATCTGGCCTGAGTTGTGTTGCTACGATTTGCACATCTCCACGTGAGGAACACTCCAGGAACTAAAAACTGTTCTCTCTGTTCATTATGCATGTGGTGTGCAATGCAATTCACCACCGAACAGATGTCATAGCTCAGTACCCAGTATCGTGTCATGATTCATTCATCTTAAGACAATCTGCTGTAGAAATGCAAGGCTTTTTATAAATTGGTAGAATTTAGCTTTTAAGTAATTCTATAAAATGCTGTCTGTTTATAATTTTAATTTTTCTTGAAGCACAATACAGACTTCAGATTGTTTTTTCAGGTTAGCTGTTTCTTTTTGTTCCTAGTTTTAATGCCTCTGCCACTGAAAAAGTAATTTAAAGATCAATACTTTCAAATGAGAATGGATACGGAAGTAATTCTGGTGTTTTAAACTTTAGGTTTTGATGTCTAGGCAAATCTGGTGAACACTGTATGGCTGCCTTCTTATTCCAGGCAAGAAGTTCCTGCTGGCTGGTGTTTTACATAATATTGTCATTAAGCATGGCCTATCTTTAGCAGAAGAAGCAGACAGATGATAATAAGTCAAATAGGGATGAACAGTTATTCGAATTCTGAGAAGGAACATTGGCAAACGAGCAACTAAAATTATTATTAAAGGTGGAAATGCAACACCCAGATTAATACAGCAAAAGGTTGAAGGAAATGTTTAACTTTTGGGAGCAATTATCAAAGGCATTTTCATACAAAAGCATGTTCCATACTTTCCTATTTTTGGAGACTTATTTTTCTATGCTAGAATAAAGAACCCATAGATTCTTTGCTGCAGCTGTTTCTGGCTTGATTAATCTGAGGACTGTAACCATAAAAGGAAAAGTAGCTTAATTAAAAAATGTTACAGCAGAATAGAATACATTTACAATAATTTCCCTTCTCTTTTTTGGCTAAATGCAAGACAGAACATCATCCTTATTTTAAAGGAAGCAAATCAATATCTGTGCCTTTGCGATTACCCTTGAGGTCCAAAGCTCTATGGGTGGGTGCACAAACAGAGCCCATGGGTTAAAAGTCACATCCCCAGGTATTCAACAAAGAAGAAGACTTCTTAAGACCCACATTTTTATTTCTGTTCTGCTTCTCTAATCAACCAGTGCATTGTAACTTCCAACCTTAATCACATAACATTTTTTTACCAAGTGTACTTATTAATTATTTTTAATTTTAATTTAAAATTTTTTGTCTCAAAGGGATCTAGATTGGATTCCTAATTATCTTGAGGTCAATATGTCATATGAGACTGATGATTGACTTATTTATGGGATGGATTTGTCCATCTAGTATTTGTTTAATTCTTATGAAGCATGAGCTAAGCCAAAGCGGAGTCTTCTCTTGGCCAGAACTTCTGTGCTTTGCTCTGCTGTGAATTGGGAAATTGATTTCTTATGTGTGTTTTTAGGAACCCTATGGGAGATAGTTTTCTTATGATTGTACTATCAATTGCTTTCAATAAATAACTGTAATGACAGGCTATAATGGGAGAGAATATGTAGTCTTAGCTATAATAGGTAGATATTTAAAATTTGATCATATGTCAGTAAATGTTCCCTTTTGGTGTATTTAGGAATGCACTGACTGTTTTTCAGGATTCTTAACAGGAAGAGCAACTGTATAAGGCAGAGTGTTTTGTAGCATTAATCATGAGGATCTATAATTCCACCATGATTTTGTTACCTTCCCTAGCAATTATCTCAATTGATTTAGCATAAAACCAGCCTGGTTCCATTATTGTTACTTTCCACAATGTCTGAGATGGATTGTGATCCAAATATTATTTATATCAGCAAGAATTTCCCATGAAAATAAACTGTTATCTTCAGTTCTGTTCTATCTTTGGTTAAACTTCAAAAGATCTTTTTACTACTCCATGTGAAAATAATGAAACATTTAATAATGTCTAATAATACTGTACACTGAATAAAAACAAGTACCACCCACTGTTAAGATCCCCAGAGTACAAATTAAAAGCAAAACAAAACACACCATATAAAATTTAAGGAGGGAATGGGACCAAACTGTACGAAACAATAGAAGAACATTTTATTCATTTGGGTTAATTCATATTATAAGATAATAAAGCCATCCATATTCCTTATATAAAATCAAAAATAATTCTTTGATTTGCCAGCCACTCATGAATTGATAGAAGAGGGCATTTACTTTCTGTGCTTTTTAACTCTTCTTTTTTGAAGTGAAATTCAAACCTATGAACTGAATAAGCTTTAAATAGAACCCTCCCATAAAAATATAGAGGATAGGCAACTTGGTCTTCAGACAGATCCTTTAACAAGTAGAGGTGGGGTGATCTCAGTCATGAATTTTGTTTCCTGTTAGTGGGACACTTTACCATATTGGAGCTGCCAAGTCAGGCCCTACAACAAGAGGGAGCTCTTAATGCTCATCTGACTGATGAACTGAGGGGGACTGACATGTGGGGGTACCCCACACCAGAGGAGTAGGAAAGCTGGGAGAGGAGGTATAAGGTGGGAGGGAGAGACCAGGAGGGGGGGAGAGAGGGGGCTGTGGTTGAGATGTAACTTGAATTACTACATAAAGGTATTTTTTACATGAGAATTCCTTTTTTGTTTTTAGAAACATATGAGGTATAAGGTGGGGGGGAGAGACCAGGAAGGGGGGGGGGGGAGAAGGGGCTGTGGTTGAGATGTAACTTGAATTAATACATAAATGTATTTTTTAAAATGAGAATTCCTTTTTTGTTTTTAGAAACATATGAGGGAAATCTTTATTTTCTTTAATGTTGTGGGAATGGTTTATTGATTTTCTCTTTCTTCTATGAAGAAAATTATGCCTGTTACACTGTGAGCAACTTTGCAAGGAGCTTCCAGTTGTAGACATGTTTCCAAAAGGACAGCAAGTTGTTTTGAATTTTCTAGTCAGAAATTAGATCAATATGATCTTACCCAATAACCCAAGCTGTTTTACAGGACTTGCTTTTCACAACATTTGCAGTATAGAAGAACTTTAACTGTTTGCTAATAGAAAACCGACACTACTTGCCTAGTTATACCCAAAAATACTCACCTAGGGAGAAGCAATGCATGAGATTTGCTCTGTGAATCGTTTTCATTAGGTCAGTGTCTCTGTTCTCATGTTGTCATAGAGTGCAAGTGAGTGATGGGAAAAAAGTGAAACGTAGCAGGGTAGACACATGTGTTTAGAATCCACAATTAGTTTTAACAGTAGAGGAAATGATTGTATCTGTGTTGGTGTATACAGATCACTCTTGTTCTACAGAGAAGCCCCATCAGGTAGTGAGTCCACTTTCTTCCACTTGCTTCAAAAACCCTCTGTGTTTCTTCTTCCTTATGTGGAAAATGTGACTCATACTAGTACCCACTCCAAAGAGCTGCTGTGGGAATCAGTCACTGAGTTGGTCTGTCTGCTGCACACCAGAGACACTGTGGTCATTTATTAATATATATCCTTTTTCTGTTGCTTCTTTATCATTCTATCTACCTATCTATCTATCTATCTATCTATCTATCTATCTATCTATCTATCTA
>CAJQZJ010034221.1:1086663-1131084 GCA_907164525.1 Lophiomys imhausi | reverse complement strand
CTATCTATCTATCTATCTATCTATCTATCTATCTATCTATCTATCTATCTATCATCATATGTATCTATGTATCTATGTATCTATGTATCTATGTATCTATGTATCTATCTATCTATCTATCTATCTATCTATCTATCTATCTATGTATGTATCTATCTATGCACATAGCACATGTATATTCACACACTTACACACAGACATGTTAATAAAGATATTACAAAAGTGGATTATATGTATTGGTATAATAGTCCAAAGACCAGAGAGTTTATGATTGCCTCTCAAGAACTTGTCTCTACCCATTTTATTTCCACACCTTTTATTTTACTCTAGGAACTGACTAATACAAATGACACATAAAGTCCTCCTTGCTCAGATTTGTCAAAGGGAAGTCACCATGTAGAGATTGTAGCAATTCAAGAGAATGAGGTTACAACATACACTGCTCTGCCTTCTCCCTTTTGGGATATCGTTGGGTGGCTGAGTTCTGTGCAAGCCATTCCTCTCACTGGCTCCCTTAACTCCAGCACCTCTCACCATTTCTCCTTTTAGTCTAGTAGTTCACAGTACCAGCTCCCGCTGGCCTGGCCCCAGTGTGTCTAATCATGTCTTCTTATGCACGCTTAAAGATATTTGTAAATAATCTCTGTCAGAGACCCTGTTAGAGTGTATAATACCCTTATACTTTGGTTAGGACTGAGATATAGTCTATTATTTAAAATGATTTAATATCTTATATTTTTCTAATATCCCGAGAAAGTTATAGAAACCCTTGTGATATGATAATGATCGATATAAATCCCAGGTAGAGAGCAGAGAAAAGTATAATCAATGCATTTTATACTGCTGTGAAAATCTGAGGAACTGTAGATCATGTACAAGTAACCTGCAAAGTAATTAATTTTTCTACTTTCAAACAAATGTTAGCAATAATCTATACAAAATGATCTCTTGTCAACTTGATACACAAGCATATCATTGTTAAGCCATAACCTTTTCTTTCTTGTTCATCCCCCCAAATCACACATGAATATCAACATTACAATATAAACATTCCAAGTTTTAAAAGTCTCACAGTTTAAAAATTCAAACACTAAAAAACTCAGTCTCTTGATTCCTAAACAACTCAAAATTTAATTATGAGACTCTAGCTGTCTATTCTTCAACCACCTCAGAGACCTGAGAGGGATAAATATATCTGCTTATATAGGAAGTGCAGGGCCTGCAGCTTCCAAAACTAAGAAATGACATACCAGTGATTGCCTGGACAGTTGCCATTTTCTCTCCATACATTCCTGCATCAGTCTTCAGCCTTTGGGTCCTGTTTCTCTGACAGACATTTGTTGTAGATCAGGGATTATGAAGGACTTACCTACCCTGTCTTGGCAGAGTTAGGCTGTCGACTTCCCTGCTACCAAGTTTTGTCCTTTTTGGACAGCAGTCTGTCTGCAGTTGGAGCAAGGGGTTTTTTCATGCCAAGAGATAGGCTTGCTACTAATTCAACCATCTCACACTGGAGATTTTTCGATGCTTATCTTCTACTTGGAGTAGAATAGGGGGTGCTGTCAGGAGCTGATATGTCTCGATATCAAAAAAAAAAAAAGAAAATCTTAATTTAAGATAACATCTTTGAATGCCATATTCTTCAGATCTCTTGGGGTTTTTGAAGATGCCCTATCCATCTCTTGTAGAGGGTGTTATAGATCTAAGAAGATACTCTTAAAAGTGTGTTGCAAGTTAGTATGAATGTTGAGTCAGATATAGACCTTTAAACTCATGGCGATGGTTAGATAGTAGAATGTTAAAGTCAGGGGCCAAATATGTATAAACCGGACATTGGGAAGGTATACTGGGCCATTTAACTCTCATAAATGTGGCATATTTATATCTGTTGTTTTGTATAGTATTTACTGTTATAAGAGAAGGAACCATCTGTTGGACTGAAAGGGGAAACTTCTGGGGGGAAGAGGGTGGAAGGGTGGGATAGGAAGGGGGAATAGGGAGGGGTTTGTGACTGAGATGTAACTTGAAGAAAAAAATAAAGTATTTATAAAAAAAAAAGCAAATACACCAACAGAGCACGGCTTTTATCATTGTGAAGAGTGTTTCTTCATGTCAGGCTTCACTTCTATGTTGTAGGCTAGAGGAAGAGCAGGAAATGAAGAGCAAAACGCAAAGGAACATGTCTGAGAATTTCTGAAAAAGCCTCACTTAATGCCTGTGCTGCGGCCAGAGTGGGTCACTTTGCCATCTTTAACTTTGCCATGCATGTAGATTGTATACCCAGATGAACACACACACACACACGCACACACACACACATACACACACACACACACACACACATACACACACACACACACACATACACACACACACACACACATACAAACACACACACACACACACTCACGCACACATACACACACACACACACACGCACACACGCACACACACACACACACATACACACACACACACACACAAAATGTTTTAAAAATTACAATGATAAAATAATCATATGAGAATGTTCATGTTGCGAATTCAGTTTGATTTGACTGCATTTCCCCCAAAGTTCCAAGTTTGTGTTGATGGTATTTGGAAGTTGAGCCTTTGGGAACGAAATAAAATTATATGAAATCATGAAAAAAAAAAAAACTCAGTCTCCTAAAATTTCCAATCTCTCTTAAAATCCAAAGTCTTTGTAAAATTCCAAATCTCTTTAAAAATTTCAAAGTGTCTCAACTGTAGGCTCCTTTCAAAATAAGTTATAATACTTTAGTTCAGGAGAGAAGAATCAGGGTGCCGTCACAATTTAAACAAAGCAAAAGCAGACTCCAAAAGTGTATGTAACTCAACGGGATCCACTAATGTTATTCTAGGCTCCTCCAAAGTGCTTGAGTCACTTCTCTGGCTTTGTCTACTGCAGTATTCACAGCTTACTTTCTAGGCTACACCTAAGTTCACTTCACTGCTGCTGCTATTCTTGGTGGTCATCCCATGGTATTATCATCTTCAAAATGGTGGGGTCTCTTGCTGCAACTGGGCTGTACTTTCATCAATAGCTTGTCCTGGACTTTCTGCAGAGGTTCTGGCCTTGTCATACAGTGCTAAGCCCTATCTGCTGTCCCTGACCCCTTCCTACCTTCACAACCAGGACCATCTGAATGATTCTTGTACTATTATATTCAACTGCCAGCATGAGGTACAACTTTGGGTGATTCTAGAACACAGATTTTGTGTGCTGATCCTCAGGAAATACTCCCCAGACATTTTCATCTCAATGATGCTGGTTTCTTGTTAATCAAAACTGATTCTTCAGCCTCCGCTGATCAGCATCCATTGTTCCAGCATAAGCAAAGGTTTCACTTTCGAAGTTATGATATCTTGTTAATCCAAGCTGACAATTCATCCTAAGATAACCAGAACCACAGATTCTTAACTCATAATAGAAAATGATCATGATAGAGTCATTAAGGGAATCTCAGCCTTCTCTCTGGAACATCACAAGTCAGGCCTCCATAATCTGCATTTCTCTCAACATTACACTCTTCCAAACTCCCACAGAACAGCACACCAAGCTTTGATAGCTTAATCAGTTTTCAAGCTCAAATATCTAAAGTGCCTCTACAATCTTCCCAAAAAAACCATATAGGTTGGTCAGGTGAAACTGAAAATTAATTAATTATTGTAGTTATTAGTAAATATAAACTATAAGATTAGGCTGGCAGAGTAGCCAGCAGCATGGCAGAGGAGTGGGAGGCCTGGCCTGCATGCCTTAACTGGTTGCCTAACTTATCCTGGTGAAAGAGCCCGGGGATCAAGGGTGGCCTACACCACCTGTAACCTAAACTCTGTTAATTAATATAAGTTGTTATATTAGGCCAGTTGAATTACCAGCAGCTTAGCGGGAACCTTGCCTGGGCTTGAGGGGAGTCCAGCAGTCTGGAAGTCCAACGGCCCGGGACTGCTTGGACTGAGGGCCTATAAGCTGCCACAGTCTTTTCCCCAACAATTAAATACACCAAGAACTTTTAATGTTTTAACACTTAGCCCTTAGCTAGGCAGACTCTCAATTAGCTACTCTAAATTAACCCAGATTACCTAATCCCAAACCACCAAGTGCCTGCGATTGCCTTCCAGCATTCTTAAGACGTCTATCTCCTTCTGTGTCCCAGCAGAAAAAGAGAGATTCTCTGTGTGTGCTCAGGGTTCCTGTCTAATCTCAGGAAGTCCCACCTTCCTATACTCTTTCTGTCCAGTTAATTGGCCATAAGCAACTTTTGTTAACCAATCAAGAGAATGCCTCAGAAGGGGCTGTAACAAGATCTCAGCATTGAATTCAACCTATTAGAAGCAATGATATTAGACCTTCCCCAACAGTCAGATCTGTCACAGCAATACCCCACTTCTGGTATCAATTTCAGCCCTAGTTAAGGTTCCTGTTGCTGTGATGAAACACCATAAACAAAGAAACCTGGGGAAGAAAGAGTTTATTTTGTATGTGTTTCCAAACCACTGTTCATCATTAAAGAAAGTCAGGTCAGGAACTCAAACAGGTCAGGAACCTCGAGTCAGGAACTGATGTAAAGGCCATGAATCAGAGGATGCTCACTGGTTTGCTAACCATGGCTTCCTTAGCTTGCTTTATTATAGAAACTTGGGCCACCAGCCCAGGAATAGCACTACCCACAATGAACTTGACCCTTCCCATAAGTCACTAATTAGGAAAATGTCCTATAGCCAGATCTTATGAAGGCATTTTCTCAATTGAGGTCCCTCTTTTTAGATGTCTCTGGTGTGTGTCATGTTGACATAAAACTATCCATCACATGAAGAGAGTACAGAGACTATAAGCTTCTAACAGCACAAAAAAAAGAATCTGAAGCAGTCCAATCACTGGGAAAGGATTCCTAGGCATAAATGGTGAGATGTGATGATTTGAATGAAAAAGCCACACCATTTCAGTACCTCCTTCTGACTCATATTTGTGGATCAGATGTGAGCTCTCAGCTGCTATTCAAGAGTCATGCCTGCCTCTGGCTATTATACTCCCACCATGATGGTCATGGACTCACTCTCTGGAACTGTAAGCCTCAATAAACTCTTTGTTCTGTAAGACACCTCAGTTATGGTGTCTTGTCACAGCAATAGAACTGTAAATAAGACATGATAGTAGCTGTAGCAAGAAAGTGTTTGCTCTAAGAGATACCTAGAATGACTTTTGTAGCCCAAGAAATAGGAATTTCTCTACAGAGTTCCAGTGGATTAAAGAGACATCTGTCTGAGATGGCTCTAACAACCCTGTACCTATATGAGGATTTGTAGAATAGATAGCTTCTGGAAATGACTGGTTTCTCATTTATGGTTGCCAGGAAACAAATCTATAATAATTTATACAGTAACACAGAGTGAAAATATTAGAAGAAAAGTTGATAATATATCATTCAGACAAATACAAAATTTATTGGTTCTTTGGTTTTCTTGTATTGGGAATAATCTGTATTCATATCTACATGAAAACAAAATTCTGAGGGGGAAAAACAGATTTTCCAAATCAACTGAAAATTCATAGTACTTTCAGAAGTCAAGAATGAATTTTTAAATATAAATATGTGTGCACATGTGTGTGTGTATCTATGTGTGCATACTGCTCATGGCATTGTTACAGTCCCAAAGAGCAATGAGATATTGGCCACATGATGTTTACTGTCCTTTGACTTAGGAGCCTAGTTTTAAATTGTATTTTTATTTCAAAATAGTATACAATAGAAAATACAAAATTTCTAGTTTATAGTTGTTTACATTTTAAAACGGTGATACAAACAAAAATAAAAACTTCTCTTGGCTAGTTTATATAGTAAATGTAAAGAATAGTTGGCATTAGTGAAAATTAGTTTATTTCTTTCAGTTTCAATAGCAGTTTAAAACCATTGCCAACATTAAAAACAAAACAAAATGAAATGAAACAAAACACCCTGGGACATGTGGTCATTTTAAAATAGCTTAGACACTTCTGAATATTTAAACATGGTTTAAATATGGTTTGAAGTGATATAATTTATTATGAAATTATTTTTAAACCTACTTAATATTATGGTATTTTAGCAAAACAAACCAAGCAAAGAACAAAAACAAACCCAGGACATAAAATGGGAGTTAGTGGTGGAGAAAAGAATCTAAAGTGGTTAAGAGAAATAAAGAAAATAGACCCAATGTTTGTTGTCTGATTTATGTGGTTAGTATCAATCACACAAATACTTTTGAAAAATGTATGCTATGTATATATATATGAGAACTATTTATAAACCATCATATTTTAGGGGTACATGTACAAAAGCTGTTTATAAATTAGCATATTTAAGGAGTAGGTTTGTGTCTCTGAGTAGCAGAAGTCTTGGTTCTTGTCTGACCCATATAAAGTGAGTCCTCCAGATGTCAGCAGTACCCCCTAGTTTTTACAGACAAGAAGATCGGCGCATTTATATATCCTTGATGGAGATAATTCTAGACCCTAAAGTGGGTTTGGTGTCAGGTTTCCTAAGCTGTCTTCAGAGAGATTGATTCAATAGGAGGCTTTAAAAACTGTTTCTACAACAAAGGAATTGGATAGGGTATGGGCTTTATTAGCCCAAAAATATCCACTTGCTTTTAGGCTTAGCAGAGACTATTGGGTTTTGTTAAGTCTTAAGTCAGGAAGTGAATTCATTTACTGGCCTAAATGGACAAATGATTTCCAAAGAATGTGAGTATACATTTTTAAAGCATATTCTCTACTGAGAACATACATATTTTTCAAAACAAAAGAACTATGATAAAATATTCATAACAGAGTGATAGGGTGATGTTATGCATTCTAAATGTTAATTAACCTACTCCTAGAGCCCTGCTCACTGTACATCAAATAATGCTATGTTACCTTGCTGCTTTCTAATCATTGTATCTGAGTGGCTTTAATAAAATGCCAAGGCCTGTGATTGAGCAGAGAAAGGTAGGCGGGCAAAGGTTCGTGAGCTTCGGGGGCAGACAGAAGATCTAGAGAAGAAGCCAGCACAGGAAGGAGAGATACACACCATCGGTTTGAGAAAAGAACCTCATATCACGTGGCCTGTAACATCGGCATAGCATGGAGAATAACAGCCCAGGGGACGTATGTATATATGGGATCATATTTGAGGAATAAAATTAAGGGCTAGCTTAGATTGGACTACGATTTCTCATTTCAGGCTAAGGCTTGTTAAAATCCATCAGGTGTCTGTGTGCTTATTTATAGTGGCGGCATAAGCATTAACACTACGGACCAACTAAATATAATATAAATACTGGTAAATAATTTAAATACTCTACAACAGAGTTTTTCCATTATAACCATCTTTAAGCGCACTGTTCAGTGGTACTTAGTACATTTAAATGACCTTGTACCCTGCCTCTCTCAGATCACTTCATGCTCCAAAATAGAAACCATAGTCATTGAACAGTTCTCCTTTTACCTCTTCCCCTGGACCATGGCAGCCAGCACATTATTTTCTATCTTGGTGAGGCTGATTCCTCTGTGGACTTCATATAAATAGAATTACAGAGAGTTTGTTCATTGGTGCCCATCTTTTTACACTTAGAAGGGTGTCATGAAATTTTATACCTGATGTAGTATGTATTAGAAATCCACAGCTTTTTTTTAAGGCTGAGTAATAGTATTTATATGCATGCATTCTATTATGTTTATTCTTCAGTTGGTGTCTTAGAGTTTCTGTTGCTGTGATGAAACACCACAACCAAAAGCAAGCTGGGGAGGGAGGGTTTATTTGGCTTGTACTTTTCAAATTATAGTTCATCACTGAAGGAAGTCAAGACAGGAACTCAAATAGCGCAGGAGTTAATGCAGAGTCCATGAAAAAGTGTTGTTTACTGGTTTACTATTCATGGCTTGCTTGACCTGCTTTCTTTTAGAATCCAGGACCACAAGCACAGGAATGGCACCACTCACAATGGGTTGGGCCCTCACCATCAATCACTAATTAAGAAAACTTTAAATAGCTCTACCTCAAGACCCAGCCATACCACTTCTGGGCATACATCTGAAAGATTCCTCACCAAACCACAAGGAGATCTCCTCAACTATATTCATAGAAACTTTATTTGTAATAGCTAGAAACTGGAAACAATCCAGATGTCCTTCAAGAGGAGAATGGATTAAAAAAACCTCTGGTACATTTGCGCAATGGAATACTACTCAGCTATCAGAAACAAGGAAACCATTCAACTTGCTGCCAAATGGAGGGAACTAGAAAAACTCCTTCTGAGTGAGCTAACCCAGACCCAGGAAGGTGTACATGGCATGTATTCACTTATAAATGGATTTTAGCCATATAGTAGAGGATGACTATCCTACAACCAATAGAACCTAATGAATGGGAACACGGACTTTGTTACCTGTTAGTGAAACACTTTGCCCTAGTGGAGCTGACAGGTAGGCCCCCCAGTGCAAAAGGAAGCTCCTAGCTCTCATATGACTAATGAACTGAGAAGGACTGATTCCTGGGGGGACCCCACACTGGAGGAATAAGATAGGTGGGAGAGGGAGCAGAGGGCAGGAGGGTAGGACTGGGAGGGGTGAAGGGAGGGGGCTTTGATGGAGATGTAACTTAAAGTAGTAAATAAACATAGTAAAAATGCAAAAGAATAAGACCAAAACAAACAAACAAACAAACAAACAAACAACAAAGCAAAACAAACAACACAACACAACACAAAAAGAAAATGCCTTCCAGCCGAGGCATTTTCTCACTTGAGACTCCCTCCTTCCAGCCCAGGCATTTTCTCACTTGAGACTCCCTCCTTTCAGATGACTCTAGCTTGGGTCAAGTTGACATAAACCTTGCTGGGATGGTTGGTCTGTTTCCACTTTGGGGAAAGTTGCTGCTGTGGATATTGGTCAGTGTGAAATGTCTGTCCAAGTATCTGCTTCTACTTCTTCTGAATATGTATCCAGAAATAGAATTGGTGATAATTGTCTTAATTCTATTGTGAAATTGTCATTCAATGGATACACTATTTTATATCATCAGCAGATATCCACAGGCTCCATTTTCCCGATTCTGTCAGCTCTCTTTTTCACTCTCTTCCTTTTCTTACTTCTTATGACTGACATGACATCTCACCATTTTGATCTGTATGTTGCTATTTGAGCCATGCTGAAAATCTGAAAAGAAATGAATATTCAAGTTTGTTTCTCAAAGAATGCTAGACCCAAAACTGAAAATTTCTTTAAAAATCCTATTGGTAAGCTTTACTTTAAGTTTAATACTTTAAGTTTAAAAGGAAGACTTACGGTAACTGCATATTAAGTAAATGATTAACTCATCCATTTATAGATAAAAGACCATACTAACTATTCTTTTAAATAAAACAATGAAAAATTATTTTCTATGACCTATTAATGGCTAGCTTCCTTCTAATTACCAAACCATGTGAGCAGCAGAGATTGATCAAGAAAGAAGTATGCAAAACTGTGAAGGAAATATGGATATCAAAAGCAATCAAGCTATCAAATAAACACATCTTTGTATTGATTTGATTATCTAGGAATGTCAGACAAATGAAGTCTACATTTTTAAGTGTATTTTTTTTTTAAGGAAGAAGAGACAATGACAGTTCAAAGAAGCTACGGAGTGAGCTAGCATTCTCATTGTAAAGGTATTTATTAATCTGGTAGATAAATGATGGGGGGCACAGCTGGCGAGAAGCTGAAGATCAATGTTTAAAGCAAGGAGTGTCATCTGCATGGAAACAGATGGTCCCTAAAAGTCAGACTCTGAGAAGGAGCATTTGGAGGAATTTTGCTGGTTGGATGCAAGAGGGTTATTCTTTTTCTCTGAATCTTTCCATTTGATCAGAGAGAGCTTTGTGCTGATATTCCTGGAGCCCATGATCCTGATGCTGCCAGCAGAGGAGTTTCAGCACTTTTCTCTGAAAAGTAGTTTCATACTTCCTTTTCCAAGATAGTAAATTACCCAAACAAAAGTAACATGTGTAGTTTGCTGGAGGCCATATAAAGAAAGAGAGAAATGTGTTTGCGCAGCAACAAAAGACTGTGGCTTTATTGGCAACACCATCAAAGCTAATCCATTTGCTTGCCAAGCCAGTGTGAATCCATTGCAAGATGTGTCAAATCTGTTAGAGAAATGATTTTCCTGGAGCACCCACTTGCAGACTTTAGCTCTTTCTCCAAGCCTGGGGTTGAGAGGGAGGGCTTTTAAGACAGAGCAGGGCTGCTTCCTCTTCAAGGTTCCTTCTCTTTCAGAAGTCACATGTGTAACTAACAACTTCCATTCTTTTTGGCCAGTATTTTCTTTTCCTATCAAATTACTGAAAAGTCTCTGGAAGCCCTTTCCTAGCTGTATTATTAACAACCACTTCAGAGCTTAATGAGATGATAAGTTAAGGGATGCTTCTCTGTTACTTTGAATGGTGTTAATCTACCTACTAGAAATGTTCAAAGGGCGATGAAAGGCATTTTGGAGAATTAAGAGGATATATTCCAAATTAGAGCTATTCTGCTTCTGTCTTATGATAATACATGCTAAGTCTATGTAGACAAGGCACTACAAATCCACAACAATCTTATTTAGCTTCCATTCAAAGATTTTGCTGTATTTCTTAAATTCTCTTTTAAAGACAATGAGGAGCTTAAGCCAAAGTGCTTTTGCTTATGAAGATAAAGTTTTGCTCTGCAGACCACTGAACACCTTGTTATGTCTGGTTCAGCCTGCAGCCAACTGCAATGGCTTAAACAAGCAGGAGAACAAAGTCCTGGAGCAGGTCTTGACTTTGAAACTGAGGATAGAGGTTTAGATTCTTCGTAGTTTTCTGTGCTGCAATTTAAATAGGACCATTCAGAATCTTCTATCAGCATTTCACTCTTAAAAGCATTTAGTTCCTTAAGAGACATAGAAATAATCAGACTTCCAGAGAATTCACATGATTCTCAATTACTTAGCTCAGGGAATTGTCATCAGATTTCAGCTCATACAATGCACTTCAAATATTTCTTATATGAACAACCTGAAGATATGCTCAAATAATTTTGTATAGTTTTTATATTCTTATTTTTCTGTGAGGTAATACAATGCCATATATCCCAACATATAGCAGTTCTGTGTTGTGTGTTACATCTGACTATAAAATCCAGGTAGAATAAAATATTTTTCTTTTCACCATGTCAGGTACTACAATTACATTCTATTTTTGAAGGACAACATCTAAGTGAAAGGGATAGCAAAGGTTCATTTAGACATTTTTTCTTTGCATAAGACTATGGCCTTCAAAGCTAGGAAGGACAGCAAGAAGCCACTGAAGCATAGGAAAATGTCAGGCATTAATTTTACTTCACCCATAAAAATAAAACATGGAATTTTGTAATGCACTTAAAATATATGCAATACAGAATTACATTTCTATTTCTAATGGACTTATTAAAGTAAACATATCTTGTAAATACAGTGTATATAAAAGTTTGAAGATATTTTTTCCTTAAGCAGTACTGAAACCATGTCATCCGGGAGAAGTACTGAGAAGAGTGTATACAAAAATCTGATTTATAGTTTAAAAGTCTTATTTCACTATCTATATGAACTGGGTGCTTGATAATACCTGAGTAGTTGTCCACAGCTGAAATTTTTCTCTTTGATTATCTATGCTACAAGTGAGTCAAACATCTATAAATATTCTCTTCACATTTTCAATTATTTGTGTTTAAAAACATTCAGTCTATGAACATGTACACATATTTATTTTGAAAGGAAACGATTACAAAAAGAGAGAAAATGTATATGAGTTTTTAAAAAATTACCCCATTAGAGACTGTCCTGTCCTGTGTGTATGTCTGTTAATTTAGTCTCCCTAAGATCTTCACGTTTAAACATGTTCAAAGAAATGGCAGGAAAAAAAAATGGGAATATCTGTGATACAAAAACAGAAGCAAGGACTCTTGGGGAAGGAGAAAAGAGAAATAAAAGTGGTGTGAGGAGCTGAAGGGATAATGAGGAAAGGAGGCAAATAAGAATGTGGGCAAAAATGCCATACTGAAACACTACTTTGTATGTTAACATTAGTAGAGAGATTGAAATTATAAATGTATCTATTATTCTTGACCATCCCATTTCTTTTAATCTGTTTGCCTTAATTAATTTTATCCTGATATTTGTCTTAAAATAGGCAGAGTTATGCTGCCCTTATAATCAGAATTCAGCTTGATAGGTCAGTATTATTTTAGGTTCTCTGGTTCAGTGGTCCACTTTGCTTTTCACAGTCTGTGAATTACTCCCAGTGCAATCACTGACTCCACATGTTGGTTTTAGCCGACATAGAAGATTAGTTAATTAATGCAGTAGTATAAGTAATTACAGTAAAAGCAATGGAAACACAGTAATAACCCAAGTCAGATATTTTTATTCATCATCACATTTGAACATTAACTGATTCCTATAAGGTAAATAATAGGAAATTTAACTTGTTACATGAGGAAACGGGATTTAGTGACGTGGAATATAAGTTTCTCAAGTTTACACAGCTTACAGAGGGAAGTCCACATGCAAGCACCATTCTGCATGACATCTGAGTCCATCTGTACAAGATCCTTCCCCGTGGAGACAGAAAACAATGAATTGTCACATTAGGAAGAACACACCAGCTATTGAAGAATGCCTTGGATGCTGTGCATGTTCCGATTAAGAAATGATGAAGAATTCTGGCGGAAGTGAGAGGGATAAGCAATGAATTTGTCAGTAAAGGATTTTACCAAATGGAGGAGACAAGGAAGAAAGACATTAGTACCATATTTCACTGACTTAACTCTAGGATTATATGGTAGAATGATCACACAGTCAGCTGCTGACTTCTTTGATCCCTGGGAAGGATGTGAGACTATAGCTCCATGAATACACCTCCCTCCTTCCTCTTGAATGTGACACAAAAGAGGTCCAACGCAAAGTGTTAGAAAATAGGTTTTCATTTCCTGGCTCAGGGAACAGCCTGGAGATTAGAACCAGAGCACCCTAAGTAAGGACAAATTTCTAGAGATGCTCAGAACTTAACCTTTGGAGAGGATAGAGAGTGCAAATTGAAGATAACAGAATGGATTCAGACAAGATTCTGAGGCATTGTTGGGTGGTGAGGGTACTATTGTCTACTTCCTGAGGCAAGAGGAAAGGAATTTACGAGGAGACAAGAAATTTAAGGAATTTCATCCCAGAATGTTGGTGGGACAGGGCTTGCTAAAACATACCTTTACAATAACACAATTGCTTGCATAGAAATTTAAATGGAATTAAGCATGCAGTGAAGTCCCATCCTGCTCCATTTCGGGAAGTCTTACTGCAGGATAGTCCTCAAGAAAACAGAATTTCAGTGGAAATGAAGGCTTCTGTGGAGTTCTGTCATTTAGGAAAATTTCAGGAATATCCCACGCTTATTACTAGCTCCTTACATTGGTTAGTAAAGAAACACACAGACTGAGACTCTATAAGAACTGAACTGGGAAGTTTCAAACTGGATCAGAACAAAACAAGATTTTCAGAAGAGTTTGATGTAATCTTCATCTGGGATCTTATCTGCAGCTAGACTATTAAACACTGTGTAACTGTTTCCAACTTGAAATATGCCAAGTGGCCAGCTCTAGTTACTTATATTCAAATTGAGTGTCATTTCTTTGTCTGTCTGAATGGAACCTACATTCCCTTATCTGTGCATCTTGCTCTTACATCATCACTGCATATATGAGTAAACTGCCTACATTCATGTATTTACACAGTGTATGGTGAGTGCTTACCACAGGCTAGCTATTTGATAAATGCTCATTCTGTGTAAACTTACATTGGGGCAAATGGTTTTTGTTGTTTTGCTTTCAAATGAAAATACGTTTACTGTGTGGAAAAACTTCAAGACATTCTTGCTTACCATTATAATAGTAATTATTTTTTTTTCTATAAAGAGTTCTACAATGGATGTGTTAGAGGAAGAGATTCTGCAGTGTGGTTGAGTGCCTTGTGCTGTGTTCTGTACAACAATAGCTACTATAGAGATGTTCTGGTGCATTTGGTGATATCTGCCCAGCGTGCCCATAATAACTCCGACTCCAATGTAGAAGAAATCTTCTATGCAAAGCATAAAATCCAGTCGATTTTTATGAAATAAGATGCTATGAAGAATAAATGCACTAAGTATCACAATAATTCTACTTTGTAAGCTGAATGGCCTTTGGAACATTGTTGAAAATGCTGTCACTATTCTGAACATACTTAAAAGAGCAAGATAAGGCCAATAATTTAAAAGTCAATGGTATTCCTATTCAAAGCCTTTTTTCCCTCAATTAATATACCATTTTCTTTTGTGGCAGTTAAAAACAAAATCTAAAATAACTTTATATATGATATCATCAGACACAGAACAATGTATAAGTTATGTTGAGTGTACACATTTTCCTTATTGGATTTTATTGAATTTTTGGAGTGTTACCATCTTTAACTTCTATTCAAAGTAACTTATGAATTCTATTACACATTTTAATGATACATTATTGTTTAGGCCTTACTTCTCAATGGCTTTAGTCTTTTATACATAATAATTTTAATCTAATACACTTCCATGAATGCTAATAGACACAGAATTAGAAGAGTACAGTAAATGAAAAGCCAGCTACTCATTCACTCCATCATTAACCATTCACTCACCCACTCAACCAATTAGCCAACCATGATAACCTACCAGTTCTCCCACAGCAAGCAATGATCCTCAAATGCTCCCTCCCCAAGGAAATATTTCTGAGATCTACCCAAAAGTAGTTTAAACTATGTGAAAAATTCTTATATCTAGAAATTAAAGTTTTATTTCTGGCTATGACAGTGAAGTGACAGACTTGGTTTTGTATTTGTCCTGTAGATACTAAGTAGGTGGACAGTTGAGTGAAAGAAGTAATTGGAAATCCTTTTAAATGTATATATGTATACATATATATATGAGAATACATCATAATTTCTCCCTCCCTCTCATCCATCCAAGCCATTCAGTATACCTCTCTTGCTGTCTTTCAAATTCATGGCCTCTTATTTTATTAAAAATTGTTCCATAGATATAAACATATGTATAAATGCAACATATTCAGTCTGTCAGTGTTACTTGTAAGTATGTTTCCATATGTTTTCAATATGACTGCTTAACCTTGAGCTGAACAAAGTCAACAACAATAGATGAACTAAGGCGGATAGGATGACGCTGTGAGTAGCGGGAAAGCCAATCAGGCCTCAACCCTACACAGAGAACGACAGATAACTAAGGAATGCTGAAATTGGGAGAAATAGACTACCCTAGGGAAATGCACACTGACTTATTCAGTACCAAATGGTCAGCATATAAACATATATACAGGTAACAGTGTACACACTGAACAGGGAGATGCTTTGAAAAATATTTTACCTTCTTCAAATGAAGCTGTATACATTTCCTCATCATTTAGATATCCATGTGAAACAGAGCTTCTGGATACAGTTAAGAAGAGCTTTCTGATAATATATATCCATTAACATATACACATACACACATGCACATTTATATGCACACACACATTCATATACCTGTGTATGTACACACATGCATAAACAGGCATATACACATGCACATGCATACATACATT
This sequence comes from Lophiomys imhausi, assembly GCA_907164525.1. Lineage (NCBI taxonomy): Eukaryota > Metazoa > Chordata > Mammalia > Rodentia > Muridae > Lophiomys > Lophiomys imhausi. The sequence continues at coordinate 1,115,402 of CAJQZJ010034221.1, read as the reverse complement.
TTTCACAGTTTCTGAAAATATATTCAGTAAAGAATTTACATGTCTAGCATATGGATTCTAAAGATTCTTTTTCACAGTAAATATAGAGGCCCAGATTTCCCCTAGTTCTTCCCAGCAGCCCTTGCAGCCTTTCCTTATAGCACATTTTTATTCCTTTGTGCTTCTTTGCTGACCAACAGAACAACTCTCTGTCTGGGATCCCACAGAGATGGGATCTACTTGGCTAGAACCCAGAGTAAGCAAGAACAATCAAAGAACAGAACACACCTAATAAGAACAAGACCAGACAGGTGCACTAAGAAACATTTTAAATGTCATAACTACAGATGCTTAGACTACAGCACAAAAACAAAGACATGAACAACCAAGACAGTGTGTGTTGTCTAGAAGGCAGCAACCTTATTGTGCTAGGCCCTCTGAAAAAAAAAATTTAGCTAACCACAAGACAAGCACTACAAAATGTTAATTATGAATATATTCAAAGATATTAAAGAGGAAATAAAAATCTCTTAACTAAAACTGCAAAATGACAAATGAATGAAATAATTAAAATATTTCAAGACATGAGTGCAGAATTTAACAAAGAAAAAGATTAAAGAAAACCCAAACTGGAATAAAAATGTATAGAAAATGGCTAATTAAATTGCTTAACAGTATTTAGATTATCTCTAATTGGATCAGCAGTTGTTAACCCTTAACTCACCATTATAAATGAGTACACAGAGACATCTGATGGATTTTAACAAGCCTTGGCCTGTATTATGCAGTCTTACCCCATCTACACTAGCCCTTAATTCTATTCTCCAAATATGACCCCATATATACATATGACCACTGGACTGTTATTCTCCATGCTATACTGATGCTCCCGACCATGTGGAATGAGGTTCCTTTCTTAAACCCATTGTGTATGTCCTCCTTCCTGTTCTTGACTTCTTTTCCTTCTTCTGGAGGATTCTTCTTCCTATGATTCTCTCTGTCTCAGAAGCCTGAACACCTTGTCCCACCTACCTCTGTCTTTGCCAAATCTCAGGGCTCAGCATTTGTTTAACATATCAGAGATAATGGTTAACAAGAAAGGTAGCATAGCTTCCCTTGGTGTATAGCAAGCAGGCTTCTGGGAGCAGGCTAATTAATATTTAAAATTTATAACATCACTCCATCAAAATTTAAATGAAAAACTTAGGATATCAAACAAAAAGCTCAGAGGTAAGTGCCACCAACAGAATATAAGACATAAAAGAGAGAATCTCAGGTTTTGAAGAAAAGTAGAAGAAATGGACAGTTCAGTCAAAGACAATATTCAATCTAAAAAAAAAAAAATCCATGCATGGAACATCATAAGAAGACCAAACTTATAAATGATAGGTTTAGAGGAGGGGAAAAAAAAGAAACTTAGGTTAAAGGCAGACTAAATATTTGTAACAATTACATTGATGGATTTTCGTATATTGAACCACCCCTGCATTCCTGGGATGAAGCCTACTTGATCATGGTGTATGATACATTTGATGTGTTCTTGGATTTGGTTTGCTAGAATTTTATTAAGTAATTTGCCATCTATGTTCATGAGGGAGAGACTGGTCTGAAGTTCTCTTTCTTTGTTGGGTCTTTGTGTGGTTTAGGAATCAGGGTGACTGTGGCCTTATAGAATGAGTTTGTTGTTCTTTCTGATCCTATTTTGTGAGAGTTTGAAGAGTATTGGTATTAGCTCTTCTTTGAAGGTCTGATAGAATTCTGTGCTGAAACCATCTAGCCCTGGGCTTTTTTTTTGGTTGGGAGATTTTTAATGACTGTTTATATTTCCCTAGGGGTTATAGGGCTGTTTAATCTGTGAATCTAATCTTGATTTAGCTTCGGTAGGTGGAATCTATCAAGAAAATTTTCCATTTCACTTAAGTTTTCATATTTGGTAGAGGGTAGATTTTTAAAGTAGGACCTAAATATTCTCTGGTTTTCCTTAATGTCTGTTGTTATTTCTCCCTTTTCATTTCTGATTTTGTTGATTTGGTTTTTTCCCTCTGTCTTTTAGTTAATTTGGCTAAGGGTTTGTCTATCCTGTTGATTTTCTCGAAGAACTAACTTTTGGTTTCGTTGATTCTTTGTATCATTCTTTTTGTTTCTAAGTTGTTGATTTCAGCCCTAAGTTTGATGATTTCCTGCCTTCTGCTCCTCTTGGGAGTGCTTGCTTCTTTTTTTTTTCCCAATTCATCCAGATTGGCTGTTAATTTGCTAATATGCGCTGTCACAACTTTCTTTTTGAAGGCACTTAGTGCTATGAACTTTCCTCATAGCATAGCTTTCTTTGTGTCCTATAGGTTTGGGTATGTTGTGCCTTCATTTTCCTTGGTTTTTAAGAAGTCTTTGATTTCCTTCTTTATTTGTTCCCTGACCCAGTAGTCATCCAGTAAAGAGTTGTTCAATTTCCATGTGTGTGTAGGCTTTCTGTTGATTCTTTTGCTTTTGAAGTCCAGCTTTATTCCATGGTGGTCTGATAAGATACAATGGGTTATTTCAATTTTCTTGTATCTTTTGAGGCTATCTTTGTGTCTGAAGACAACTAAAGGAGATCAAGGGGATAAAAATTATAAACATATATGTCAAATTATCTCTATTTTCAGACGATATGATAATTATACATAAGTGACCCCAAAAATTCCACCAGAAAACTCTTACAGCTGATAAACACCTTCAGCAAGGTGGCGGGATACAAAATTAATTCAAAAAAATCAGAACCCCTTCTTTATACAATAAATAAATGGGCTGAGAAAGAAATCAGGGAAACAACTCCCTTCACAATAGCCACAAATAATATAAAATACCTGGGGGTAACTCTAAGCAAGCAAGTAAAGGACCTGTACAACAAAAACTTCACGCCCCTGAAGAAAGAAATTGAAGAGGCCATCAGAAGTAGGAAAGATCTCCCATGCTCATGGATAGGTAGGATCAACATAATAAAAATGGCCATCCTACCAAAAGCAATATGCAGATTCAATGAAATTCCTATCAAAGTACCAACACAATTGTTTATAGACCTGGAAAAAGCTATTCTCGATTTCATATGGAACAACAAAAAACCTAGAATAGCTAAATCAATTCTGTATATATATAAAAAAAACCATCTGGAGGTATCACCATCCCAGATTTCCAGCTGTACTACAGAGCAATAGTAATGAAAACAGCATGGTATTGGTATAGAAACAGACCAGTTGATCAATGGAATCGAATTGAAGACCCAGAAATGAACCCACACAACCATGGTCACCTAATCTTTGACAAAGAAGCCAAAACTGCACAATAGAAAAAGTCAGCATCTTCAACAAATGGTGCTGGCCCAACTGGATGTCCATTTGTAAAAGATTGAAATTAGACCCATACTTATCACCTTGTACAAAACTTAAGTACAAGTGGATCAAAGACCTTAACATAAGGCCAGTCACACTAAATCTACTAGAAGAGAAAGTGGGAAAAAACCTCGAAATCATTGGCACAGATGACAACTTCCTGAACAGAACACTAACAGCTCAGGACCTAAGACCAACAATCAATAAATGGGACCTAATGAAACTGAAAAACATCTGCAAGGCAAAAGACACTGTCATTCGAACAAAACAGCAGTCTACAGATTGGGAATAAATCTTCACCAATCCCACATCTGACAGAGGGCTAATATCCAAAATCTACAAAGAACTCAAGAAATTAAATGCCAAGAAACCAAATAATCCATTAAAAAATGGGAGAAAGAGCTAAACAGAGAATTCACAAAGGAGAAATTCTTAAAGGCTGAGAGACACTTGAAGAAATGCTCAGCATCTTTAATCATCAGAGAAATGCAACTCAAGAGGACTCTAAGATTCCATGTCACACCTGTCAGAATGGCTAAGATCAAAAGTTCAAATGACAGCACATGCTGGCGAAGGTGTGGAGAAAGGCAAACCCTCCTCCGTTGCTGGTGGGAGTGAAGGCTTGTGCAACCACTATGGAGGTCAGTATGGCGATACCTTAGAAAACTTGGAATACCTCTGTCTCGGGACCCAGCCATACCACTTCTGGGTATACATCCAAATGACTCCTCACGGAATCACAAGGAAGTTGCCTCATCTATGTTCATAGCAGCCTTATTTGTAATAGCTAGAAACTGGAAACAACCCATATGCCCCTCAACTGAAGAATGGATTTAAAAACTATGGTACATCTACACAATGGAATATTACACAGCTATCAGAAACAATGAAATTATGCAATTTGCAGCCAAATGGATGGAGCTAGAAAAGCTCATTCTGAGTGAGCTAACCAAGACTCAGAAGGATGCACATGACATCTATTCACTTATAGTCGGATTTTAGCTATATAGTACAGGATACTGTACTACAACCAGTGCACCAAAGGGAACAGGAACATAGACTTTTTCATCCTGTCAATGAGACACTTTGCCCTAGTGGTGCGGCCTTGTAGGCCCCTAGTGCATGAGGAGGCTCTTGGCCCTCATACGACTGCTGATCTGGCGTGGGGACACTCCACTCCAGAGGAGTGGGATGGTAGGGTTAGGAAGTAGAGGGTGGGAGGGCGGGACATGGAATGGTCGAAAGAGGACACTCTGATGGAGATGTAACCTGAAGCAATAAATAAATAAATTAAAAACAAAAAAAATTATTTGTAACAAAATCATAGAAGATCTAAAGGAAGAGAAGTCTATGAAGATACAAGGGGCACCAGAGCACCAAATAGACAGGACTAGAAAAGAAACTCCCTATAGTACATAATAATGGTAACACTGAATGTACTGAACAAAAAAATGATATTAAAAACTGTAGAGGGAAAGCAACAACAACAACAACAACAACAAAACAAACCCCATACAAAAGCAGGCTCATTTGAATAACACCTGACTTTTCAATGGAGACTCCTAAAGCCCAAGGGCCTGGATGGATGTTCTATAAGCTCTAAGAGAAAATATGTCAGCACAGACTACGATACCTCACAAAACTATCCCAATAGAAAGAGGAAGAAAAACATTTCATAATAAAAACAAATTTAAGCAGTACCTATATACACATTAATCTTTATTTTAGGAGGCATTGGAAGGAAAACTTGAGTATGACGAGGAGGTTAGTTATCCTCACCTGGTCATAATCAATAATAATCCCACAACACTTATTCAAAAGAGAGGGGGACATAAACCAACACTCAAAATAACAGAAATGGAATACTGCTCTTTTTTTAATAATTTATTTTTTATTTCTTCAAGTTACATCTCAATCTCATTCTCCACCCTACTCCCCCCTCCAGTCCCACCCTCCCATCTTCAACCCCCCATTCTCTTCCCCCCTTTTTTTAAGTTTAAGGTATATCTTATTTCCCCCAACAGTTCCCCTTTTCAGTCCAACAAATGGTTCTTTCTCTTATAATAATAGATACAATACGAAACAACAGAGGTAATTAGGCCACAGTTATGAGGGTTATATGGCTTAGCGTACATTCCCAATGTCCAGTCCATATGTATTTGGTACCTGACTTTAACTTTCTACTATCTCCATGAGTTTAAAGTTCCATATCTGACTCAACATTCATACTAATTTGCAACACAATTTTAAAAGTATCTTCTTAGATCTATAACACTCTCTTGACTCCTAAACAACTCAAAATTTAATTATGAGACTCTAGCTATCTGTTCTTCAACCACCTCAGAGACCTGAGAGGGATAAATATATCTAATTTTATAGGAAGTACAGGGCCTACAACTTCCCAAACTAAGAAATGACATACCAGTGGCTGCCTGGACAGTTCCCATTTTCTCTCCATACATTACAGCATCGATCTTCAGTCGTTTGGCCCCGTTTCTCTGACAGACATTGATTGTAGAGCAGGGGTTATGAAGGACTTACCTACCCTGTCTTGGCAGAGCTAGGCTGTCGACTTACCTGCTTCCAGGTTTTGTCCTTTTTGGACAGCATTCTGTCTACAGTTGGAGCAAGGGGCTTTTCCTACCAAGAGATAGGCTTGCGACTAATTCAATCGTCTCCCACTGGAGATTCTTTGATGCTCATCTTCTATTTGGAGTAGAATAGGGGGTGCTGTCAGGAGTTGATATGTCTTGATTTAAAAAAATCTAAAGTTATGAAAACATCTTTGAATGCCATATTCTGCAGATCTCTTGAGGTTTTTGAAGAAGCCCTATCTATCTCTTCTATTAGGATAGGCAGATGTTGCTCGTCTCTTAGCAGCTTTATTTCTGATTAGCTTAGAAAATAACTACAATAGGCTGTCATAGTACCTAACACAATGACTGGCTTGCATGACTATTAGTTTGCATTTCTTAATTATCCTAAACAGTTTATGACACTTAGTAGCAAAAGGCTGAAACTTCACATTTCATTTTTTTTTCTTTACACCCTAACCCTTCCATCCCATTTCTCTGGGTTGGGGTGTCCCTATATAACAGTCCCTCATGTCAGTTCAGAGGTCGTATGAGGGCCAAGAGCCTCCTCATTCACTGGGGGTCTATGAGGCAGTACCACCAGTGAAAAGTGTCTCATTGCCCGGGAGAGAGAACTAAAAACAAACAAACAGATAAGCAGACAAACAGATAGAAAAGGATAAAAAACAGAAAATAATAAAAATAAAAAATAAAAAGTCTATGTTCATGTTCCCTTTGGTTTGTTAGTTGTAGTATCGATACCTTCTACTATATAGCTAAAATCCTACTATAAGTGAATAGATGCCATATGCATCCTTCTGAGTCTGTGTTAGCTCACTCAGGATGAGCTTTTCTAGTTCCATCCATTTGGCTGCAAATTGCATAATTTCATTGTTCCTGATAGCTGAATAATATTCCATTGTGTAGATGTACCACAGTTTTTTAACCCTATCTTCGGTTGAGGGACATATGGGTTGTTTCCAGTTTCTAGCTATTACAAATAAGGCTTCTATGAACATGGATCAGGAAAGTTCCTTATGATTCCGTGAGGAGACATTTGGGTGTATACCCAGAAATGGTATGGCTGGGTCCTGAGGCAAAACTATTCCAAGTTTTCTAAGGTATCGCCAGACTGACCTCTATAGTGGTTGTACAAGCCTGCACTCCCACCAGCAACGGAGTAGGGTTCCCCTTTTCCACACCCTCACCAGCATGTGCTGTCATTTGAGCTTTTGATCTTAGCCATTCTGACAGGTGTGAGATGGAATCTCAGAGTTGTCTTGAGTTGCATTTCTCTGATGATTAAAGATGTTGAGTACTTTGTCAAGTGTCTCTCAGCCATTAGGGTTTCCTCTTTGTGAATTCTCTATTTAGCTCTCTCCCCCATTTTTTGATTGGATTATTTGGTTTCTTGGCATTTAATTTCTTGAGTTCTTTGTAGATTTTGGATATTTGCCCTCTGTCAGATGTGGGGTTGGTGAAGATTTTTTCCAAATTTGTAGGCTGCCATTTTGTTCGAATGACAGTGCCTTTTGCCTTACAGAAGGTTTTCAGTTTCATGAGGTCCCATTTATTGATTGTTGATCTCAGGTCCTGAGCTGTTGGTGTTCTGTTCAGGAAGTTGTCACCTGTGCCAATGAGTTCAAGGGTTGAATACTGCTCTTTAAAAACTCTCACTGAAATGGCTCATGAGTTAAGAGCACTGATTGTTCTCTCTGAGGATCTAGGCTCAATTCCCAGCACCCACATGACAGCTCACAGTTGTCTGTAACTCCAGTTCCAGAGGATCTGACACTTTGACGCAGACATATATGCAGGCAAAACAACAATATACATAAAAATAAAATAAAAATAAATTTTAAAAAAGAATAAAAACTCTCAACATTAAGGATCTAAATTCTTCAATAAAAATACACTGACTAATAGATTAGATTAGAAAACAGGATACATCTTTCTACTGTATCTAAGAAACATACATAAATCAATGTATCTACAGAACATCCCACCCAAACATGAAAGCATATACCTTCCTCTTAGCAGCCAGTGGAAATTTTCCCAAACATTACATCATGTTAAGGTAAGCCAAATTTAAATTATGTCTCACATTATCTGTCTGAACACCACGGTTTAAAGCTGGAAATAAACAGCAATAGTAATGGGAGAAAGCATACAAAATCATGGAAACTGAATGAAAATTAGGCCAAGACAGGAATCAAGGAGGATTTTTCAACATTTTAGAAGTGGACAAAAATGAAAAATACTCAAACGTATAGGGTATAATGAAACTGCAAATGAATTAATTATTATAATTATTAGAGGAGCAGGGGCCTGGTCCATGTGCCTTAACCAGTTGCTTAACTTATCCTGGAGAAAGAGCCCTAGGACCAAGGGTGGCCTACACCACCTGTAACCTAAACTGTGTTAATTAATATACGTTGTTATATTAGGTCAGAAGAATTACCAGCAGCTTGGTGGGACCTTCGCCTGGGCCGGAGGGGTGTCCAAGAGTCTGGATGTCCAATGGCCTGGGACTGCTTAGACTGAGGGCTTATAAGCCGCCGCAGTCGTTTCCCTAATAATTAAACACACCAAGACCTTTTAATGTTTTAACACTTAGCCCTTAGCGGGGCAGACTCTCAATTAGCTACTCTAAGTTAACCTGGATCACCTAATCCCAAACCGCCATGTGCCTGTGATTACCTTTCAGCATTCTCCAGACATCTGTCTCCTTCTGTGTCTCTATCTCCCTGCAGAAAGAAAGACAGTCTCTGTGTGTGCCCAGGGTTCCTGTTCTAATCTCAGGAAGTCTCTCCTTCCGATACTTTTTCTGCCCAGCTAATTGGCCATAAGCGACTTTTATTAACCAATCAAGAGAATGCCTCAGAAGGGGCAGTAACCAGATCTCAGCATTGAATTTAACCTATCAGAAGCAATGATATTAGACGTTCCCTCAACAGTGTAATGAAGGCAGTTCGAAGAAATATAGGTGCCTACATTAAAAAAAAAAAAAAGGAAAACCTACTACTGTTATTCTGCTAAAGGAACATGGAGGTAAAATGACTCCTAATGACATACTTCTAGATCCATAGAGGAAAGCATCACTCAGCCCTCACCAGAGAAGCTTCCTCTTGCAGTAGAAAATAATTAGCACACAGATACACAACTGAACAATGTGAAGAGAGTGGGAGACTTTCGAGTACCCAGCAAGAAGTGGAATATCTTTATCAAACTGCTCCCTTCAAGACTTAAGGATCTGTGTAGTAGGGTGAGGCAAAAGATTGTAAGAGCCAGAGGTGGTGGATGTCTCCAAGGACACAGAATCTTCCAGACACATGACTGATACAAATACGAACTCATAGAGACTGTGGTACTGTGGTAACAAGCACAAATCTGCAGAAGTTCAAACCAGACAAATTTCTAGAATGGAGATGAGAGATAGACACAAAGCCCTTCCCCTACCTAAGAAGTTTTTTTTTTGCAATTAATACCTGCTGGGAAGGGATATCAGTTTTTTTCTGATGGTGTATTATTAGGTATATCATCCACACTCCAGTAAAAGCCCTGTGCCCAGAAATAGTTGACCAACAATGAACAGACACCATGTTTGTTTGTTTGTTTTTATGTGTCTTCTGTTTTGCTATTTTTAGTTAGTTTTCATTTTTTGTTTTGTTTGCAGAGAGAGAGGGAGAGAGGGAGACAGAGAAAGGAGAGAGGGAACATGAAGTTGGGTGGGTATGGAGGACGAGAGGATCTGGTAGGAGCTGGCCTGGAAGAGGAGAAGGAATATTAACAAAATACATTGTGCTATGAGACTCTAGCTGTCTATTCTTCAACCACCTCAGAGACCTGAGAGGGATAAATATATCTGATTATATAGGAAGTGCAGGGCCTGCAGCTTCCAATACTAAGAAATGACAAACCAGTGACTGCCTGGACAGTTCCCATTTTCTCTCCATACATTCCAGCATCAGTCTTCAGCCTTTTGGTCCTGTTTCTCTGACAGACATTTATTGTAGGGCAGGGATTATGAAGGACTTACCTACCCTGTCTTGGCAGAGCTAGGCTGTCAACTTCCCTGCTACCAAGTTTTGTCCTTTATGGACAGCAGTCTGTCTGCAGTTGAAGCAAGGAGTTTTTTCATGCCAAGAGACACGCTTGCCACTAATTCAACCATCTCACACTGGAGATTCTTCGATGCTTATCTTCTACTTGGAGTAGAATAGGGGGTGCTGTCAGGAGCTGATATGTCTCGATATCAAAAAAAATCTTAATTTAAGACAACATCTTTGAATGCCATATTTTGAGTTGTTTAGGAATCAAGAGGGCGTTCTAGATCTAAGAAGATAGTTATAAAAGTGATGCAAGTTAGTATGAAAGCTAAGTCAGTTATAGAACTTAAACTCATGGAGATGGTTAGATGGTAGAATGTTAAAGTCAGGGGCCAAATATGTATGAACTGGACATTGGGAAGGTATACTGGGCCATTTAACTCTCATAAATGTGGCATATTTATTTCTGCTGTTTTGTATAGTATTTACTGTTATAAGAGAAGGAACCATTTGTTGGACTGAAAGGGGAAGCTGTTGGGGGGAAGAGGGTGGAAGAGTGGGACAGGAAGGGGGAATAGGAAAGGGTTTGTGGCTGATATGTAACTTGAAGAAAAAAATAAAGTATTTAATAAAAAAAAACAAAATACATTGTGTAAATTTTTAAAAAATAAAATAGAAATTAATTGTTAAAAATTAGAAACATGTGTCATTGTTACCACATGGGGTAAAAGTATGAGACACCTACACTATGATACACTATTCATCTACATAGTAACAGCAGAGATTATACGTAACCTTCTCAGAGAGATATCAGAAACTTACCTTTGAAAGAAAAAGAGTACAAAAATCTAATGGTTATTTTTGTGATATAAACAGTTGAAAGATTTTTATTTAATTTTGTAAATGGTTATACATGAAAAGGACACAAAGACATCGAAAACAGATGTGTTCCCATTATAAACTGGCCAAGGGAGACTGTGGGAAACAAGTACCCAGTCATACATGAGATATTACTAACATAGTTACTAGTGGCTAGTGAAAACAAAACATACTTCCTAAATTAATTTCTCTAAATCTTGTTTGTCAATGGCTGTCTGTAAAGTAAGAAAATTAATGTGGTCACCGGAATGTTAATAGTTATTACACAGTGGTCAAATCTAGTATATATTTTACTATTTTTCAATTTTATATATTGTTTGTATTTTTACCATGTTCACACTATTTGAAAATTTAAACTGTCAGGAAAAATGAGCCAAAATGCACTAACTGTAAAAACCACAGTATGTAGGTTGACTCCTCCTGGCTTTTATGAATCATAAACATATCTAGTCTACTGGGGAATTGATAATCATACAACTAAGGCAATCTTTGTATTAACTCACTAATTAGAAATACATGTAACTTACTAATTAAAAACACATGTATGCATTTGTGAGAAAGAAGTCTTTCAAAAAGTGTGTATCTCCCCTCTCTTTGAAGGTGTTGTTTTAAAATTACAGAGAAGTACAAACAAAGGAAATTGGTTTCAGCTCTGGCGCAAGACTGAACTCAGCACAGTGAGAAGGCCCTGGCTGTTTTCAGTGATGTCCTCCTATGAAAATGAAGCTTTCCTGAGGTGAACGGATATGTTGGAGACTGAACCTAAGGCATCTCAGAGCAAAAGAACAAAAGTTGCTCTTTCCCCTTAAATACTCTGTTGAAAAATCCCTAGTAACAAAATGCCACAGCTCATCCCCCACCTCCACACTGAAAAGATCTTAGATTCCTTTAAGGTAGGAAGAAGTTTTGTTTGTGCTGATGTAGAACAAAGGAATACTTCAGTTATGACAATGAGATAGCTTGCAGGGTCTAATACTCATGTTCCTCCAGAGGCTGAGCACTGCCTCGTGCAGCAGTATGAAGGTGCTACCATAACAGGTCACGAGATTGTGCTTCTGAAATCAGGACTGTACCCATTGTCTTGAGCTGAGATACCTCAATTGTGGAGTGTGTGTTCACCTGCAGATAAACTCAAGTGAGCTCTTATGTAGAAATAGACAATCCTCAGGGACTGTTTGTGACACTGCCGGTCTTCTCCAGTGTCCCACATCTGGTTGATCAATGGTGCCCTTTATTGCTGTCATTTTATATAGTTACATGTCTGCACACATATTTAAATTTTCAGAAAACTACTCATAGAAAATCTCTGCTTCTGTGAGAGGATATGCGTATGAGCAGTGTTTATATCAAAGGGAGGACTCTTGTAATGTGCACTTAAAGAGGTTCTGTGTTTGAGAGTATGTCAGTCTAATATTATTCTTTCCATGAATTGGGAAGAGTAGGGGAAGGAGATGGGTCAAGATGACCAGATGCCACCATCAAACATATTAACTATCTACGCCTTGGTAGGATAGCTGGATCTCACATATATGAATTTTCAGGAGATAAGAGTTATATATATCAAAACCAGAGACCCAGTGATGATAACCATAATGCTGTTGAACACCGAACCACTGTTCACCAACACCCACAGAGCTGAGAAGACGGTTCTGTTTTTGCCAAATGCACACTTCCTGGAAAAGAAGCCCAAATTAGTCAGGGAACATGACATACTTGGAAAAGTGAAAAGAAACAATTAATCTCGTGAATATAAATATGTTTCTGAAATGCATTTGGTTTGTGATTTGAACCTTAGATATCCTAAATAAAATGTGCCATAGGAATTCTCTTTATGACTAAGCAATTTGAGTGAAATATTTGCATTTTTTTTTTTTTTGCCCTGCAGAAACAACCACCCCAAACATCAGCTGTGTCTCCTGTGTCCTAAAGGCATCAACACAATCTGAAAGAATTCATTTGGTAAGAATAAATCTCTTAAATATTCTATTGTCCTGGGAATTGAATGTTGATGTGGTCACAATGCCTGTTTCCCCTAATATTCATAAGGTGAAATAGTTCCAAAACTATGGGACTGAATATGGTGCCTAATAGAATGTTTGAGGATAAACAGGTAGCAGAGGCTTCAGTGAACTAATTCTGCTCTGCGCTACACTTGTCTGCCTTTAGTTGGATACTGAGCCAGCTGTGAGAGTCCAGGGCCTCTGTGCATCATCAGGCGCACCGAAGTTAGAAGGACAAATCAATAATGAGGGGGACCATATACACTTTGAAAATAAGGCAGACTGTGCGAGGCTCACTTCTCTGGCAGGTGGATGCATTTATTACAATAAAGTACTTATTCTTTAAAGCAGTTCCTTTCTTTCAGATATTGAGTATTAGTACGGAGAGTAGTCTCGCCACATCAACATATGTTAATGATTTGAATCCTGTTCTTATTTATACTGAGATGGTTTTTATTTCCTACTTAGTGGTAAATACCTTGGTTTTGCACATGTTAAATGTAAGATTTAATTTTTTGAGTGGATAATTAAAATAAACACAGCCTTAGAATGATGCCCTTGTATTTCCTCTCCCTAGACATAATAGTCTGAGTGAACGTTCTGCTTTCTGTTAGGCCCCAAATTCAGTATCTTTGTCTAAACATTCATATTGTCAGATGGGAAAATAATTTACCCACACTATGTAAACTAACCTGATCCTTTCTCTGCAAATTTGACAACGTTTCATACAGTCCTAGATTGAATATTGAATATGACTAATAACTGTGTTCAAAATCTAATATTTTATGTTAAGGAATCGCCCATCATCATCCTTTAGAGACGATTAAACAGCTACTGTGTAGAGGGTGTTTATTCCATGACAGCATGAGAATTTATGGGTGTGCGTGTGCTGGTTAATTCTTTGAGCTTCCACTTCTGTGGTTTCTCCACAGATCTGTGATGAAACATTTGGTCACTGTCACTGGTTGGCATTAATTGCCAGGAAATGCATATTTAAATGGCTCATATTTTAGAGCACTTTTGTGATCAGAGGATTTCAAACAGTATCTACTTTAGATTAAGATGTCAAAAGCATCAAAACTTGTGAAGTGTGGTTTGAAATAGTCCACATGCCAGACTAGAGTGATCTCCACAGTAGGCTATTACATCATCACTGTTTTTCTTGCATTTTAGTGACAGTTCTTAATATTCATTTAAGAAGCACAGTTACAAGACTCAGATGTTGATCTGAATCTTGTAGAAAGCCTAATGTTTTTGACCCTTGTCAGTAGCCAACTTTGATTTTATTTGAGTTGTGACTAACGCAGTTGCTTCAACTAGGGAACTCAACTATTCTTGTTAATATTACTTATCGAGAGGCAGTTCCTATAAAGAGTGGGTTACATTTCCTTGGGATATTGATTTTTGTTAAAAAGGAAATGCGCTCTGAGAACCTTTGGCCAACATTAAATCTTTTTTATTTGCTAACATAAACAAGAACTAATCATAGGTGAAAAGGATTAGCAGACACAGGAGACCAGATTATACATTTTAAACTTTACTTTGGAGACCTAGGGGGATGCTTTTGTGTTGAATTGGATTAACCTTTTGACATCTTCTTTAAAAATGCCTCAGAGTTATATGGGTTTGTTTTCTAGTAGTATGGATATTTGTTTTACAGTATAGGTCATGTAGTTATAAATGAAATACTTAAGTTTTCCTGAGAATATTAGATAAAATTATTTTCATCATTTGCCAGTTTCTAGTTACCACCATGCTGATCTTTTCCATGAAGGAGCATTTATCTTCAATGGCATCTTTCAGGGTCCTGCAAACATCTACCTTTTCAAGCATTTCCTGAGAACTGGCCATTTCTAAGAATGGATCAATATGGCTTTAAAAAAATGAATTCTATTTAAAATATTTTACAAACCTTTACATAAACTGTTAGTAATTTTAGGTTTCCTTCATTTATGTCGATTAGTTAAAAAGATACTCATGTCTGATATTATCTGAGCAATGATTGTTTTCTTGCCTTATTGGTTTATCTCACCATTTAAGCATGAATAGGAGATATCTTTGCATTGTTTTCGACTACCTGACACATTCTGTCACTCTTTGAGAAGATGTTAGGTAAATACCGTGATCAGTAATGTGAGTTTTAAAACAAAAACCACAAACTTCAATTACAAAAGAATTCCTCTTTCAATTGTTTGCTTAGTAAATTATACAGACCTAATTTCTTCTTCTACTCACTTTTCTCTACTTTCCCCATGTCTCATATATTCTATATGAAGCATAATTGATATAAGTTCTGTTTTGAATAAATGAATATTTTATTACAAAATTTTTCATTTAATTTTCACATGCTCATTTAGAGAGCAACTAACTTAAAAATTCAAGTAGGAGCTGAAAAGATGGCCCAGTAGTTAGGAGCATCTACTACTTTTACAGAGACCCCAAGGTCAGTTCCCATATCCTTGCCTGGCAGCTAATAGTTGCTTACATTCAGATCCAAGAGATTTGAAGGCATCTTCTGGCCTTTGTGTGTACTTGTGCCCATGTGCATAGATATTCAGGTATTTGCATATATATCTAATAAGTTATAAAATTTAAATTTGATTTTTTAAAATTATGTTATTTATTACTTCAGGTTACATCCCCACCACAGTACCCTTTTCCCACCCCTTCCAGTTCCTCCCTCCCACACTCTACCCCCTATCCCTTCCATCCCACTCCTCTGGAGTGGAGTATCCCTACATAACAATCCCCCGCCCCAGTTCAGCAGTCATATGAGCGCCAAGAGCCTCCTCATACATGGGGGCCTACAAGGCAGCACCACTACGGCAAAGTGTCTCATTGACAGGTAACAAAGTCTATGTTCCTGTTCTATTTGGTGCATTGGTTGTAGTATAGTTATCCAGTACTAAAGTGCTAAAATCCAATTATAAGTGAATAGATGCCATGTGCATCCTTCTGAGTCTGGGTTAGCTCACTCAGAGCTTTTTTCTAGTTCCATCCATTTGGATGCAAATTGCATGATTTCCTTGTTTCTGATAGCTGAGTAGTATTCCATCGTGCAGATGTACCACAGTTTTTTCATCCATTCTTCGGTTGAGGGACATCTGGGTTGTTTCCAGTTTATAGCTATTACAAATAAGGCTGCTATGAACATAGATGAGGAAATGTCCTGGTGGTTTGGTGAGGAATCACTTGGATGTGTACCCAAAAGTGGTATGGCTAGGTCTTGAGGTAGAGCTATTTCAAGTTTTCTAAGATATTGCCAGACTGATTTCCATAGAGGTTGTGCAAGTTTGCACTCCCACCAGCAATGGAGGAGGGTTCCCCCTTTTCCACAACCTCACCAGCAGGTGCTGTCATTTTGAGTTTTTGATCTTAGCCATTCTATCAGGTGAGAGATGTAATCTCAGAGTTGTCTTGAGTTGCATTTCTCTGATGATTAAGGATGCTGAGTATTTTTTCAAGTGTCTCTCAGCCATTAGGGATTCAACCTTTGTGAATTCTCTGTTTAGCTTCAAACTCATCCACAAAATAGAATCAGAAGGAACACTGCCAAATTCATTCTATGAGGCCACAGTCACCCTGATTCCTAAACCACAAAAAGACCCAACAAAAAAAGAGAACTTCAGACCAATTTCCCTCATGAACATAGACACAAAAATACTTAATAAAATACTGGCAAACCGAATCCAAGAACGCATCAAAAGTATCATACACCAGGATCAAGTAGGCTTTATCCCAGGAATGCAGGGCTGGTTCAACATATGAAAATCCATCAATGTAATTCACCATATAAACAAGCTGAAAGAAAAAAAAAACTACATGATCATCTCACTAGATGCTGAAAAAGCATTTGACAAAATCCAACACCCCTTCATGCTAAATGTCCTGGAGAGAGCTGGCATACAAGGACCATACCTAGAAATAATAAAGGCGATATACAGCAAGCCAGTAACCAGAATCACATTAACTGGAGAGAAACTTAAAGCATTTCCTGTAAACTCAGGGAAAAGGCAAGGGTATCCATTTTCACTATATCTCTAAATTTGATTTTTTTTTTTTAGAATTTCATACAAGTACTGAATTTACATCATCTCCTTCTCTTTCCCTTCCAGTCCTCTTGTGTTTCCTTCCTGCCTCTCAAGTTCATGATCTCCTCTTCTATAATTATTAGCTACACACACACAAACACTCTGTCACACATACACACACTCACACAAATACATATACACATACACACATACATAGATACACTCACACTCATACACATAAATACACACACTGACACACACACATACATTCACATACATTCACATACACACACTCACTCAAACACATACACACACATACTCACTCACACAGGCAGACAGACAGACACACACACATACACATACAAACCTCTTTAATCTCATTTAGTGTTGTTGTTATGTACATGTAATTAGGGCTGATCATTTGAGATTGAATAACCTAAGAAGGACACTTTCCTGCAGAAGACTGATTTTCCATGTTTGTGCAACTGTTGGTTGCCTGTAGCTCTTCATCTAGGTGTAGGACCTTGTACAGTCTCCCCTACTCATGTTGACATATCAATTGCTGCTGTCATGCAGTTCTTGGTTTTTAACCTTACTCTTGAGATTTCAAGGATACAGCTTCCTTGTCATGTTTAGAAGACAGATACTATTCAGCAGTAGGTATCCCGGTCCTCTGGCTTTTATGGTCTTTCTAGCCCCCTGTTATATGATATTCTCTGAGCCTTAGGTATAGGTTTTGCAAAGTGGTTGTGTCAATTGATCAGTTGTGTATGTCTGTAGCAGCCTCTGCCTGATTCAAAAAGCACCTCCTCTGATGAGGGCTGAGTGCTCTCCTTCTCTGTGGAAATAAGCAGTGGGCATTACGCAGAACACAGACAGGCACTGCATGTTCCTAAATTGGATCCAGCATGGCCCTACAAGCAGTGACATAGGGCTAAACTGCTTTCTTTGAACTAATTTTCTAACAGTGCTAACGTAGATTCGTAGACCAGTAGAACTCTCTTTAGCTGGGTTCATAGTGAGGTTGTCTCTGCACAGAGACCAAATCCATGAAACTGAGCAGAGCCGCGAGATTGATTAATTTTCTAGTTTCCTAGATATAAATAGGATGGGGCAAAATTTGACCTCTTTTTAATATAACATGAGGCTTCTGTTAATGGTTTGCTCTACATTTGCTGTTTGTATTGGTTAGATGTAGTCTTTACTCTTAAACCCTATTATTATTATTATTCTCCCACCCTTCTGAACTATTTTCACATATCCCTTATCAATTATTTATATGAAACATTATAAACTCCCATTCAATAGTTAATTTTTTTATGGCACCCTAATGTAGGCGAGTTTCAAAAGGAAATAAATGGGGCTGGTGTGTTGGTTCAGTGGTTTCCACCAAGACTGATGACCAGAGTTCAGTTACCAGGACTCAAGTAGAGGAAGAGAGAACCAATGACGTAAGCTGTTCTCCTATGTTTATCCAAGGTTCATTCACATGTGACATACCAACTAATAATCTACTTTAAAGAACCAAATGACACTACTTTGTCTCTTGCTATTAAAGATGTAAAGTGAGTAAATATACCAAGAACCTTGAAGCTATTTTCTCATGAATATGCATTGACTTTCAGATTATTTTCTACGATTTTTTCTTTATCATACAGTTTTTAATTTTTTAAAATAATCACCATGAAAAACTTTAATTTTAGCATTATGTTGATATTTTTCCATTCTTTAAATATTTTAAAATTAAATTATAATTATATCATTTCCCCCTTCCCTTTTGTCCCTCCAATGCCTCTTCCATGTACCACCCACTCTTGCTTGCTCTTAAAATCATGTCTCCATTTTATTTAGTTGTTATTGTTTACACACAAACATATACACACAAACACACTTGTGCACACACACACCCCTCCTATACACACTTACCTAAATATCTAAATACAACCTACTCAGTCTGTTTGTGTTACTGTATGCATTTGATTGCAGGGCTAACCACTTGGTATTGGATAACCTACTAGGGGACTCTCCCACTCTCAGTATTTCTTATTCTTTGTCTATGGGCAGAACCCCATGAGAGTTTCTCCATCTGTGTTAACACTATACTTCCGTTTGAGGGAAAATTTCAGCAATACTGTAAATCATATGCTTTGAAATTTTTACCTTGGCCCTCATAGCACTGCTAAATATCAAGCATAATATTTAAAATCACCCAGTTTTTCATCTTTTGTAAGGAATGACAACATAAACACAATCCTAACACAAAAAGGCTCGAGAGAATATGAAAAGTTAGTGTTAACGACCTCATCTCCTTTTGTGTTTAATTTTGACACTTAAAGCCAACTATGTTGTCTTATTCCAAAGTGATTTAAAACAAATTCTGGGGTGATTATTGAAAACTACTGATACGCATATATGTTTGCAAGTGAGATCATGCGTTAGACTATTCACAGATGTTCTGATATGGTGCTTAGAACTCTAAACTGGAGTTTAGAATTTCCCAGGAGTGTAATTCAGGTACTGTTTGAGAATTTACCAAGCACAGAGTAACTCTTGTCTAAACATATATTGCTTCCCTATTCTTAACATATTTTAAAGTATTTTACGTTTATATGTACTTTAGTACTCCTTTAATTTAATCTAAATGACTGTCAAATGACAAAACTTCATTATACTGGATTTAAGGAATTGTGTATATGCATAAGATCAATATTATATATCTATATTTAAACTATATGCAAAATAACCATAATTATATATGAATACATACACACATATATTCAAATTGCATTTATATATTCAAATATATGGATTCATATTTAATTAGTTACATTCAACACAGTGTTATAGATAAACATTGTATTTTAAATAATTTTGGCATTGACTGGACAGTAAATTCAGAAACTTTAGTATGGTTACTGAATATGAGAAAAATTGGGAGAGGAGGAGGTAGGGGAGGAGGGAGAGACATACACCACATTAATCATTTTAAGGAAGACATGATAAATGATATTTAAGAGTATTTCCATAATTATGAGAAAATAGTGAATTTCTCCTTAGTGATATCTAGCCTGGTTTTGAGCCATCACATTTTTAAAAACAAATTCTCTTTTAGTAAGTACTTACAGAGCGAGGGCTGGCTTTACTCAGAGGAAAGGTAGAAATGCCCCTAGCTTGACATTTTTCTATATAGGTTATTTTTTTTAAAAACTTGCAGCTGTTCTTGCTTTTCCATAGAAGCAGAGACACTCCCACGGGTACTTCCCACAGGAAATTATTCCCTGCAGAGACTGCATTTGAGATGAGGAGAATATGTGAAACTCCTCAGCTAAAGTTCAGGCAACTTTTTTTCAAGCAAGATGTGAGATGTGTGAACCAAGAAAAAAGTTAAAACTAAATTTTAAAATCTCTGTTTGAAATGTGAATGGTATGATGAATTGGTTATAAAGAAAATATAGTAGTTTGGGCCTTGTGTGAAGGGAAAGAAATAATATTTATGGCTCATATAAATTTGTGACTTTCTTATAAAATCCACTCAGCCAAATTTATAGGCATTTGCAAATTAGAAACCTGTGCTTTTTTTGGGTGGGGGTATGATTAGGTGTATGTTCTGAAATGACTGCCATATGATTGACGGATGCTTCTGTTCTGTAAGAGAGTATCGGTAGGTACACCTTTCACGATTTAAAATAGTCATCGGCATTAGTTTGGTGTTTGGGGACTGTCATCAAGCGTGAGCCGGTTGAGAAACTAGTAGCTCAGGCACAGTACTGCAGCATGTGGTGACATGAGCTGCACGATGTGGCCCAAGGCCCAGGAAGAGCCCTTTACTTTCCCATTGTCTTCCTGTCCCCAGGTGAAATGAAGGCAGACAGTTTAGAATATGGAGATTTTAAAGCTATGAGCCCCAAGGCAGAGAAATTCCTCAGTGACAGAATGGGTACATTTTTTTGCCCTCCCTAGAGGTGGCAGATGTTAACAAGTTCATTTGCATAGAAACAGAACGAAAATGGACTTTGGATTTTCTTAGTGTGAACTCATACGTTTGCACAAGTGTTCAGCTAATGAGCATCAGGTGAAGAATAAAAAGATACCCAAGGCCACTACTGGACTTTCACTGGGCAGTGCTGATGCTACAATGCTTTCGATAAGTCTCAGGTGACTATATCTGCCATAAATCACACTGTTAAATCTTCTGCATTTACCAATGGTGACACTATTCAAGGGTTTAGAGGAATGGCCTTGCTTTGCCTCAGGCCAGGCTTCTATTCTCTGTGCTTCAAGTGGAATTGAGAGGCAGGATAGAAATCCCAGGTGAAAGCTTCAGGAGCAAATGCTCAGTGCATTACAACTTATTTTTTTCTGGTCTCAGGGACTCCACTACAGTTTAGCTCTGGTGTCTCCCTGATTTCAGCTCGGGTGGCCCACTCCTTATGAGCAAAGGCATTGCATTGACTTCTGAATTGACACTTTTGTGCTGTGCTGCACAGTTTTCTCTAGGAACAATTTGCTAAGCTGTTTAAACACCACAAAAGAGGAAAGAGACAAAATATATACCATTAAGTCATTCCCTGAGATTTGCAAAGGCTTTAATGAGTTAGAGATGAATGGAAAAGCCTTTTCTGATTCACAGAAGATATCCATCTGATTAGAAGAGATTTTCATCACCTTATCAACTAAGCCAACAAATAGACTATCCATTTCAAAATAACTTAAATTGGATTCATGTCCATCAGAAGGGCTTTCTAAAAACTCCAGAGTACTGTATAAAATTGGAAATTATTATCAAATTGCCACTGGGCAATTTTTGCTAGAATCCTGATAAATCTAGAGGACCAAGGAAAAAAAATGCTATGAACTTAAAGGTTGCTATAATCCCAAGTTCATCTAGCATATTATCTTTGAGATTATTACTTGTAAAATATTGCTAGAAAAAATAATATTTTGATAACTATGAAAATTATTTTTTTCTATTCATAATTTTTTCTCTAACACTATACAGACATAGGGGAAAAGAAACCAATATGGCTTTATAGCTTTGGATATCTGGAAAATATTTTAAAATGCCATACCCATGAGATAGTTTATGCACAAGACCAGCTAATCAAATTTCCAGTTTTTGGCTGGTGTATGCCCCAGTCTCACAAAGTAAGATGAATGGGGTGTTAAATCTCTGGATGGGCTTTTCAGTTTTTTTTTCCTTCTTCTTTTTCTGCCAATAGGGTTAATTCTATCCAAATGTAGAAAACTTAAAAATTAATGCGAATGAAATAGAACTATATATTTGTCTTTGCTTTTAAGAAACTACATTTGGTGGACTTGCCCTATTCATACTTGCCTGACTACTGGAGACGCTGTGGGAGGGTGGAACGCATTTCTGAGGGTAGAGCACCATGATGTCAGCTACAATGGAGAAATGCCAGATGCTGACATTTTACCTATCAGACTAGCCAAAAGCACTTATTTTGACCCAGTATGTGATACTATCCAGGAAGACAGGCCTCCTTTATCTTTTCTCCAAATCACTTTTTTTTTCCATAGTATAGTCTCCACATGAAAACTGGAGGTGAAGATATTTTGCCCTGTGTGGAATACGTGGTAATGAGAAGGCATCTTCACAAACCATCTCCTGTATTTTAGCAATCTGGCTGCCGTCCATGTATTTGTCTACATAATACCAAACACTTTGATACTTGGCAGTATCCACATATCTTACTATTTTTCATCTTGTCATTTAGATGATGTAGACTTTGCCTATATCTCTGTACAGTTTGAATTGGGTGGTAGTGGAGCGTACAAAGAGTGAACAGAATTTCAACAACACCCTTCCTTATTGCTTCCTATGTTTTGTTTCCTCTGAGAGACTTTTCATCCATGGGAGGTTGTATTTTTAAGATTCCCCAAAGAAAAAAGTGCTTACAGTGAAACAAATCTATGTAAAATGTTAACATGTTGTTATGGATAGGGGATGGATACAGAGAATTGATCTGAAGGTTTAGGCAAGTGCTCTGATTTGGTACTATGAGAAAGTTGTATTTGAATATGGAATGGCCACATCTTGGCATCTTGGTGCTCAGCAGGTAGGGTGATGTTTTTGTGATTGTATAGATACTATAAACTTTAGGAGGTGTGGACTAGCTACTGGAAGCAGGTCACTGTGGATAAACTTGATGGCCATCTCTTGTCCTGGCCCCACTTCTGCTTCCTAGATGCCATCAGAGAAGTAATTCTGCCCCATCACCTGTTCCCATTGTTATGATGTTCTGTGTCACTTCAGGCTCATAGGAATAGGGCTACTTATGAACTAAATATACATAGATAGTTTTAATGATTTTTTTTTTCAACTGAGCTGATATGCTCCCTCCAAGAGCCACAACTACCTAACAAAATTCATAATCCAGATTTGAGAAGCCAGATTGGGTTGTTGGTCATGGCTGTCCAAGAGATACCAAAACTAACAACCTATTGCTATTCCCTTGGTTGCCCCTCTAATGTCAGAGGTAAGTCGCTATTGTGAAGATACCATGTACTTCAGAGACAGGGCCTCGAAGCTTCTGAACTGGACCTGACCAAAAACCTTCCTGATGATTAGCTTTCATGGTACCAGAAAGTGCCATGTAAACTCCCAAAGGAGGGAAGCAACCAACAGTCTTATATGGCTATGTCACCTATGAGTCAGAACAATGACCAGCATGGTACAATAACCCTAAGGATGTGGTAGTGGTATGTATACTTTGGTGGTACAAACAGCTCTGTACTTGGGATTAAGACCCACACAACAAGAGGAAAATCATTCCTAGTACTGGAAATCTAGCTGACTACTCAGGGCTAGTTGAGTAGTGATATGGAAAATAATCTACAACCACCACTTTACTAAACCAGAATAATCCCTAATGTTCTAAATATTTGGATTTATACCCATAAATAAGTATGGTCCTCATGCATCATTAGGGAAACTTGTTGTTGTAACAGATGTTGACCATTACAGAAAATGAAAACCAATTAAAATTGCAGAGTTATGGAGTCCAGTTCCAATGAATACATCTACAAAAATTCTTCTGAACCTAAGGCTCAGGGAACATTGCAGAAGGGGGAGGAACTGTAAGAGCCAGGGAAATATGGAATTTTCTGAGACTGTGCCTTCTAGTAAAGTCAAAAGCTACACTCGTACATTTACGCCAACATATATACCTAAACATGAGCTGACAACAAGGACAACATCAGAAAGAATATGGAGCCTCCACCCTACACAAAGAGTTACAGGCAACTAAGGAATACTGAGATTGAGAGAAATAGTCTTCCCTAGAGAAGAGCACACCGATTGGTTGTCCAATACCAAGTGGTCAGCCTTGAAAACATACATACAAGTAATATTGTACAGACTGAACAGGTATATTTAGGGATATTCATGTATACAGATATTCATGTAACAATAATTAATGAAAAAATGAATTTGAAAGTGATCAAGGAATGGTATAAGGGAGGACTTGTAGGGAAGGAAGATGGGGAGGAATTACGTAATTATAATCTTAAAATAAAAACAATCTTCTGAAAATTTGAACTTAAATATATCCTCCTTGAGGTTGTTTCTATCAAATATTTGTCACAGAGATCAAAATCTGACAGAGAAGAAAAGGAGTGAAAGACTAGGGACTGGCCATATAAGAGCAGTTTGTATGTTTGTGACTAATGAGTCCCAAGAATTAATCTGTTGTCAATTGTCTACCAAATTTGAACTAAATATCTTCTCTTTGCTTTGTATATCAGAATGGAATTATTAATTTGCAACAATAAATATCATTTCAAGTATCCTTTCTTTCATTAGGATGGTTATAAATTAAGCATTTGTTGAGGATGTATTCAAGGCGACTGGAGAGATGGTTCAGTAATGACGATTACATTCTGCCTTTGAAGATCCCGCCAGTGTCTAGCTCCCATGTCAGTCATCTCACAACAGCCTGTAACTCCAGCTCTGGGAGATCTGACATCTTTGGCTTCCTTGAGCTCCTGCACTCATGTGAACATACTAACCACACACATACACATAATTTAAAGGCAAATCTTAAAAGATAAGAATGCATTTAGTAAGACTAAGTGTACTTCTGTGGTAGGTTTAAATAATGAGGTGGAGTGGCAAAAACTGTGGACAATTGGGTAGGAACCCTGTAAGACAATGTCTGAGTGTGTTTAGAGGAAATGACCAAAGGATGGCGTGAGAGAGCTGCTGCAGGACAATGTAGTCTCAATGGAGACTATGAACTGACTCACTGTGTCATGCTCCCTTTTACTCTTTGCAATCCCATTCTCTGTCAGGGACCTTGACATAGTCATAATAATATGATGCATGTTTCATAGGACCGAGCATGCAGTAGAAACTCAGCAAATGATTTTCACATGAGTCAAGAAAGGAAGAAAAGAATCATGTGGTTTGAGAGCTTTCAGGTTGAATTTCAAAGACCCCATGCTTTGAGAAAGTTCAGGAAGTAGTGTAGTTAACTTGTCTTCAGCCTGCTCTTAAACCACACCAAGAAATAGCTTTCAATAATTTTCTTTTTAGAAATGCCCACATCCTTACCTCAAAGCATATTTTAGTATCATTAAAAATATATATATATCTTGAACTCATCCTTCTATGGTTCAGGATCAACTTTTCTTAATAGAAGCAAACTTTTAGCATACTAATACATCTTTGGATGTATTGTTTATTGAACCCAGGGCGTCATGCCTGCTCTGTACTTTCTGTAACCCTGTGTAGAATCCTAAACTCTGAGTGTTTAAAACTTTAGTATACATTTTTCATTTCTTTTCAGAACAAACTTCTCAGGAAATAGGACAGGCTTAACTAACAAGCACTCACTTAATTTCTTCATCTTTTTTAAATGAGAAGGGGCTTAAAGTCACCCTCAGCAAAGGGTAGGTAAGCTGTGTCCCAGATCTTCTTTCTTATAATTGAGCTAAACTCAGTTTAAGACATTTACACAATTATGAGGATAGGTGTGACCAGCATCCCATTCCCCTCCATCTGATGACTGTGCTTGACCCGCGATTGATGCAGGCTTCTTAGGTAGTGGTAATGAAAAGCCGTCACATGACTCTGAATGTGACACACGTGTTCTTTGTTGAGAGAGCTTCTTTTCTATCAAGTCTGACTTTTACTTGTAAACCTTCCTTCTTTAAAATCAGAGTTTCAGATCACCCAAATTCTCAGGTAAGATCTAGGCCAAAGGTAGTCTGAGAAAACATGAAATTCATATGCTAAATTAGATAATCTTTCAATATTGAGATCACTTTTGCTTACGTTCTGGAAAGTTCAGGGAGGCCGTGAAGAGAATATGACTACTGGAATTCAACTTTCTTATTGTACTCTTTTCTGTGTTACTAATGAAAATATTGTTTATAAGGTTAATTTGAAATCTTGGAATTCAAATAATATCAGTATTTGTATCCAAGAAGACACAGGCAAAAAACAGCCCTCTGAGTTGTGGGAAGATGCAGTTTATATAGAAGGCAGATGGGATTCATGCATGCAAGCTTCATATTATTCAGGAAACTGAACTTCTAAGAAATCACAACCAGCTGAGTGAAGGATTTGCTGCTGAGACAGCCAAAGGCTACTGGTGTGAACGGGGCACTAGTCAAAACTCTGGTGAGAAATAATCAGCCAGAACCACCCAAGGAACCCAGTCACTGCACAGCTAATCTTCAGCACAGGTTGACAGATCAAACACCATTTTTTTTTTTGTTTTAGCTCCAGTAATCCAAGAAGACTGGAGGAACCTGGCCAGCTTGTCCTTAGCTTCTAGTGCAGGAGGCCCCCTTACACTTAAGCCCTTTCCCCTCTTCTTCCTGATCGAGCTCTAGAAAGAGAATGCCTCACACTATCTGAGTACCTTTCTGAGCTCTCAGTCCTCTGCAGCTTCAAGAAGAGAAATGAATTCCTGTTAGTTTTTTCCCACCCCATTTGTCCCCCACTACAGCTGAAATGTTTCTCCTATATACTCCAATGACCCTGTAAAGCTGCAATCATTTTCCTTGTTTTATGATGAGAATGTTGAAATTTGGACATATTAAGCAGTATATTTCCAGGAACACAAATGCAAAATGATGACAGGGACAGTAATTTAACCATGATTGTGTAGCATCAGGGAGGAGGTTCAAGGAACCCCATGGCTGTCCCTGCTATTCTGTTGTAGCTGCTAGGACTTGGGGCTCAGGGACAATTAAGCAGATGTAGCTGTTATCCAGGGTGCTATCTTTATATGGAAGACATCATCTATCTGCTTGGAATTGGTTATCTTTATAGTTAGGATAAACTACAAAATAAAATTTTCTTGTTTCTGTCTTTCTTTCTTTCTTTTTTTTTTTATGAGTAGAACCCCAGATGCAATCTTATCTGTACTGTCTACAGCATGAATAGAAAGGCCCAAGCTTCCTGTTCAGGCTGAGCAACTGTACTCTGATTGCATTACTGTAGACTAGTTATTCTGTCTAAGCTTTCATTCCCTCGTGTATTAATTGATTTTATGCAGACTGGGTTTGAGCAGTGAGAACATAACAGGCCAAGCTGTATATGGCACAAGGCAGCAAACAATTCAGTCAATCTATTTTGTTGTCATAAACACAATAATAATTTGGATTAACAATAGCAATAATAACATATTATTGCCAGACTTAAGAAAATAATTTTAAAAGCATCTTTCCATTTTGATATTAGTTCTTGCTTTTTAAAAATTTGATGTTCCCACACCCGACTTTTATGGTGGGTTTTGTAGCACTATTGTAATCCTATTATCCAGAAATTAAATTTCATAAAATACATTTGGCTGCATTTATTTATTAAGCATGATTCTTATTCTTTTCATGAAAGCAATATGAATTCACTTGCAAAATAATGGCAGTGTAGGTTGATAAAGCTGAAAATGTCCACCATCATCAATTAAGTATTTTATTAATACTAGTAATATGTAGGAGAGGCTTCCAGTAACTACCTCTTGCTATAACACGTTGACTAATATGCTGACTATTAAATATCAACCCTTTGAAGACACAGATGAAATGATGTGACAGGAAATGGAACTACATTAATTGATCTGGTGTTTGGTTGTTGTTTTGTTTGTTTCTTTGTTTGGGGTATTTTTGCTACTTAAGTTGAGTACTAATGTTACACTGTGTCTTTCCCCTTCTCTCTGTTGATGTGCATGGCTTCCCTACCGCTTCCTCTGAAGCATAGTAGCTGCATGCTGCTTCAGTGACAGCCGCTTTCACAGGCTATGACTGTCATGCACAGGAGATAGAAAGGTAGTCTGTACCTGCTTTTAAACTCTCAGCACAGGAAAGTATTCTTCTAGTGTTTGGTTCTTAGAGTACTTGTGAAATGATTTGCTGTTTCAGCAACTTGTATGCTAGTTAGACAGTGGTATAAACACCCATTTATCACATAGTGATATCCTTTTATTAACTACTGAAATATATCAGGACATTTCAGTACAACGGGCAATATCAGACGCTATTATTGGCTTAATGGTTAATACGTGTGCACTCTTCTACTTAGTTCTTTCGGCATGCTTACTATCCCTTTTGTGGAAAGCATTTTAAATGTGTGGGAGCATCCTAAGTTTTCAGCGTCTATTTAGAGAGACATATTTATGGGCACTTAGTTGCTTTCTAAGATTATTGCATAGTAGCTATCCCATAAAGTGCTGGCACTCCTTGTGTTCTCAACATGTGACTTGCAAGCATCCTGAGTAGGTTTAAATATGGATATCCTGCCCTTTAAATATGGATATCTTCAGCTTCTGATTTCCCAAAGAAAGCACGTGTGTGTGTGTGTGTGTGTGTGTGTGTGTGTGTGTGTGTGTGTGTGTGT
>CAJQZJ010034221.1:1052491-1073938 GCA_907164525.1 Lophiomys imhausi | reverse complement strand
CACTCCTAAAGACTTACTCCAGTTAGGTCCCCAACTCCAGATAACACACCCACCTATGAATTGTCAATGAATTAATTCACTGATGAGATCAATCCCACATAACCCAGTTCTCTTGATAGGGCTATGAGGTGGGAAGCCTGCCTTTAGCAGATGAGTTTTTGAGTAGGGTACTTCATATATAAACCAGAGAGGATGTTTTTTTTTGTTGTTTTTGTTTTTGTTTTTCGAGACAGGGTTTCTCTGTGTATCCTTGGCTGTCCTGGACTCACTTTGTAGACCAGGCTGGCCTCGAACTCACAAAGATCCGCCTGCCTCTGCCTCCCAAGTGCTGGGATTAAAGGTGTGCGCCACCACCGCCCGGCTAGAGAGGATGTTTAAAACAGATCGCAGCAAGGAACTGTGACAGGAAGTAATGGCAGTGGAGTACAGCTCTAACTAAACATGCCATTTGTGCTGAGTAGGTAGATAGATCGCCCAGCGGGTAAAATGTAGGGACCTGAGTTCAGATCCCCAGGGCGCTTCTAAACCCAGGTAGGTGTGGTGTCCTGCCTGTTGTCCCAGCACCCAGGAGTCAGAGTCTAGGGGACCAAGAGCAATTTGGCTGACTAGACATAGCCAAGTTGATGAGTTCTAGATGCAAGTTCTGTTTCAAGATATAAAATAGAGAGTGACCCGATGTCAGTCTCTGGTTTCCAGTTACACACGCATGCTTGTGAATGCATACCTACATAGTCATACATGTATTCATGCATGTACAAACATGAATACACATATGCACTCCTATCACACACACACACGAAAAGTTAATTGGCTGAGTTTTAGAAAATAAACATAAATTTCAAACATTGTTCTAAGGACACATTATGAAATACTAGTTTTACAAGAAAATAAGATTAGGAACAAAATAGAAAAAAAAAAGACCCAAGTAGTTTCTTACAGAATGAAAGAGATTACATTTCGTTTATTTATTATTTGGAAAATATAAATGTAGAAAAATTTAAAAATCATGTAATGAACATACAATAGAAAAGAACACATAAAGAAAGAAGCCAGACATTCGTAAATACATACCAAGGCCAAGTATACTTCCATCTAGTGAGAAGATGTGACATTATCTTTCCCAGCTTGAATAAATAACCAAGGTGCTACAACATGTTTTTTGAAACAGAGTTTAATACTTCAAACAATACAGGAAACAGAAATTTATGTGTACACAAGTCTTTCAGCAATATAAGCAGATAGTTGGCATAACTACTACCATTAAAGATTTTCTAACCTTCACACTTTCTAGAGAACTGTAGTCAATATCTTCCATTCATAATGCTTTTTAAGTAGCCTTTATTAGCAATAGCTTTAATAACCAAACAACTTGTTACACATTTGAGCGTTTGTTAATTGATTTCTCTTTAATCCACCATGAAACTTAAAAACACTTTACTAATAATTTTTGGTTCAAAGCAAAGATGAAGTCCACATTTGTAGAGGATTTAGAAAATATTAGCTGCATCAGAAGAGAGAAGTAGGGCAGAAGCTGTATAATTCATGTTTTAAGTCTGTAATAATCTTGTGTTAATACAATAAAAATAGAAGATCATCAGAAAGGATTGCATGTTAAAATAGAGAGAAAATGATAAATATAGAGCTAGGAAACAAAGCATATTCACCCTAAGCACGTAAGACTTACCCTACAAATGCAAGGGAATTTTTAGTTCTCTCATGTGTAATAATTGAATCAACAGTTTAAGCAAAGCGACTCATTAAAAATGCACTGGTGTTTTAACATAAATCTTTTTAATACATATTTTTAACGGATTAATAAGATGCTGATAGACACGTGAATTCTCTGTTTCCAGCTTTACATCTTAAAATGCATATGATAATGGCTTGTAGCTCACAGGTTTGTTGTGGGAATTAAATTAATCAATTTACCTAACATGTTAGCAGTGATTGGAAGTGTCAAATAAATCTTGGCTACAGTTTTAAGAGCTCTGTCCTTTAAAATTGAGTTCACTATGGTTACATGTATCAATACAATTAAGGTCATCTCTTCTGTTTCTGGAGCCAGTGTGATATTTAATTGTAAAATTTAAAATTGTGGATCATTGTGACCAGGTAAAAATGTGACGTGCATGAGTGCAGTTTCATATACTTTTCATAGAAATTCCAGGTAACACATTATTGTAAAAGACACAATGGTTACTCGAAGACGGCAGCCTTTTAATTTTCATGCAATTTGCTTACATTGAATGAAGACTATCACATTGACATTATGAACCAGTCAATTCTAATGAGAGATAAAAAAGTGAGTATTCATAATTCTGTAGCTTTTCAGGATAGCAGAAACTAAATAGAATATTTATTGAAAAATATGAGTCTTTTCTTATTAAGAAAAATAGCATAAGCCAATATGGTGACTTATGAATGCAGCACTCTGGAGAAAGAGGCAGGTGGAGTTCAGGGAATTTGAGGCTAGTCTCGTCCATGTACTATGTTCCAGGGCAGCCAGGGTGGTAATAATGATAAGAACAGATTACAAAAACAGAACAAAACAGAACTAACAAAACACATACACAACAAAACAACAAAATGAAAAACCCAGCCAACCAATTAAAAAAAAACAAAACAACAACAGAAACAAACACCCAAAAGTAACATAATATAGTGAAGGAAAAATCCTAATGAGATTCATGCTAGGATCATGGAAACAAAGTACTCAGTTTGTTGGTAGGTACTAAAGAATAAAATCAATGAAGGATTCGGCTGGATTCCTTCCTGGAAAATACTTTTCTCTTCAATACTATTTTTCTCTAATTTTTTGTTCAATATATTTGTTCATATTCTTTTCTCCTTCTCTCTCACTACCCAGCCACCTTCATTCTCTTTCTCTTAAAAAAAAAAAGACAAACTAA
Source organism: Lophiomys imhausi (assembly GCA_907164525.1). Lineage (NCBI taxonomy): Eukaryota > Metazoa > Chordata > Mammalia > Rodentia > Muridae > Lophiomys > Lophiomys imhausi. The sequence continues at coordinate 1,071,029 of CAJQZJ010034221.1, read as the reverse complement.
AAAAGTATCCATCCAATCTCTTTCTCTGTCTCTCTGTCACACACCACACACACACACACACACACACACACACACACACACACACACACAAAACTACAGAATCCAACTTGTTTGGACAACTACTCCTGAGCACCTGGTGTGCCCTGAAGTGTGGTTGATATATCAATTGTCACTCCATTGAAGAAAACAGGTTTTTGGGACTTTGTGTCCACTTCCCATTCTCTGTGCTAGAAACTCGTCTGGTTTGAACTCCTTCATGTCTTGTGCAAGTTGCCACAGTCTCTGTGAGCCCAAATATATATCATCCATCCGGAAAGCTCTGTAAGTAGAACAAAGACAGCTCATTTTCCTAAGTTGAATTAGACATCAAGAAAATAAATACAGCATTGTTATGGGACTACTTGAAGCTACGTGGAAATCTCGTACAGCTTCTTAGATGTTTCAATATTAGAACATTTGTGGAAAATCAGGCTCATGAGTTTATAGTTTTTTTTCAAAGATTTATTATTTATATTTTATGTGTATGAGTGTTTTGACTTCGTGTAAGTGTACTGAGTGCATGTAGTACCCACAGAGGTCAGAAGAGGGCGTTGGACCCCCTTGAACTGGAGTTACAGAACGTTGTGAGCTGTCAGGTGGCTTCTGGGAACTGAACCCATGTCTTCTGCAGGAGCAGCAAGTGCTCTTAGCTTGATGTCTCCAGCTTGAATTTATAGTCTTTTCTTTTAGTTTTTTCTCTTTTTGTAATTTTCTATCAGGCCTAGTTAATTTTTTGTTGTTGTTGTTTTGAAATGAAGTCTTCCAGGGTAGCCTTGAACTCACAATCCACCACACCCCAGTATATCATAGTGATGGGATTGTAGGCATGTTCCACCTGTCTGCCTGTACATGTGCTACCAGGCCAGGTTTCTTCTTTCTCTTGAATGTCAATTTAAAATTATTAAATAAACCTCAGGGAAAATGAAAAGAAAATAAATAAAAAGGTCAGGTAAAGATAAACGTTAAAGACATCACTGTTAATTAAAACATACTATTATCAACACTCTCTTCCTAACCCAAATAAAATCATATCATAATTTATAAGATTTTATTTTATGTCTTTTAACAAAAATAAGTACATCCTGCTCAATCTTCCACTTATATAGATCAGGAAGCATTTTTATCTGCAACATTTGGGGGCAAAAAGTAAAGTCTAACCTAAACAAACCAAAGTTTATTTATTATTTTTCTCTTCTAAATATTTACATATGAATGCATATGAAGACTACCATGATGGGTTCCTCATGTCATCAGTATTCCTATTTGATTGTATGTTTTAGTTTTTCTTATGGATGAGGTTTAATCATTGAGGCAATTCCTAGCCTGTTTAGTTGTCAAATATTGTCTCCTAGGTTGTGAAAGGCCGACACTTCTAGTACATAAATGCATGCAAATAATTTCAATAGTTGAACTGAGTAAGGAAGCATAATTAGATATTATGGTATTATTTATCATATACCATATTTCCAGAGACAAATTCCAGCCATTTTTTTCTGAAAAACTGTTGTGTGTATTGTTACATACAGATGATGCTTGAATAACTTATTTGTAGGTTGCTATCTAGGCATACATGTTAAGAAAGGGGAAAATGTAAAGTCTAGCATTGTTCCATTTAGGAAGTTTTTCTTCTGGATGGAGCCAGGCTATGCAACCCAGCTTGGCTTCAAACACACAAACCTCTTGCATACCCTTTTTGTATCTGCCAGTAAAGCACTTACCACCACACCTCCCTCGTTTTTAGTAATATGTGGTACAGAACTAAATGACTTTGACTCAGTGGTTCTCACTGCAGTACTTTAATACTAAACGTTTGGCCAGGGTGGTGCTCAACATTCCTACCATCAAGTGCTTGGGGCATGTGTGCAGAAGGATTGAAGATTCAAGAGTGTCCTTCATTGTAGTTTCAATTCTTCTCTGTATCATTTCATATTAGAAGCAAAATGCAGGCTGGAAGCACATAGACGCCATCTAGGATATGTAGATTGAATATACAAAAATCTGTAATATGTATACAATGTACATAATTAGTGAAGAATTATAAATTATCAAAAGTTCTCATTATTATTACGAATAAAGCTGCTATCAATATAGTTGAGTCAACTAACCTAGTTGTGCTAGGGAGTGAGAGATGAGAGGGGTGGGAGAGTGAAGAGAAATGGATGGGAGACCTGGGAAAAGGTGTACTACTGGGAAGATATGGGGGTGACCCTAGCTGAGACTCCTAGCAGCAGAGGACATGGAGATTGAAGTGGGCACTCCCTAGCCTAGCAGGACTTCTAGTGGAGGGAGAGGGACATCAACCCACCCACAAAACCTGTGACCCACATTTTACCTTGCACACAAGATGTACAGGGATAAAGATGGAGCAGTGATTAAGGGAATGGCTAATAAATGACTGGACCAACTTAAGAACCACCCCATGGGAGAGAGAGAACTCCTGTCACTATTAATGATTCACTGCTATACCTGCAGACAGGAATCTAGCATAACTATCATCTGACAGGCCTCACCCAGCAGCAGATCAAAACAGATGCGGAGACTCACAGCTGAACATGAGGTGGAGTTCGAGGAGTTTTGTAGAAGAGTGGGAGGAAGAATAGACGGATGGAGGGGACAAGAACTCCACAAGAAGACGAACACAGTCAACTAACCTAGGCCCTTTGGGGCTTACAGAGACTGAAGCATCAATCAAAAAAGCATGTATGGACTTGACATAGGCCCCCTACACATATGGAGCTGATAGGCAGCTTGGTCTTCATGTAGATCCCTTAGTGAGTGAAGTGGGAGATATCTCTGACATGGACTGTGTTGCCTGTTTGTGGATCACTTTACCCTACTTGAGCTGCCTTGTCTAACCTCAGTGGAAGAGGATGCTCTTAATCCTCATGAGATTTGAAGAGCTGGGGTGGGTTGACAGGGGCCAGAAGAGTCCCCTTTTCTGAGGAGGAGAGGTTGGAAAGGGGGAAGAGGTTGGGAGGGTGGAACCTGGTGGAGAGAAGGGAGGGAACTAGCTGACATCAGGATTAAATGAATACATAAATAAATGTTTAATTAATTTAAAAAAATTGAAATGTAAATATTTGATATGTAGGATATCTGACATGTCACCTGTAAAGGAGTCACTACCCACAGGTTGAGAACCCTTGCTTTGAGGGGTACAGGGTAGATATTAAGCCTTTACTTGGTCTGCTTAAAAATTATCATTGCTCTTTATTGCAATTTATATTTATTCATTTCTTCTTAATTCTCTAATATTTCCTATTTTTTGGGTGAGTGATTTTTGAGATGGCCTTATGTAACTTATAAGGCTGGTTTTGAACTTGTTATGTAGCCAATGATGACTGTGAAGTTCTGATCTCCCTGCCTGCAGTGCTCAAATTACTGAAATGCTCAAACTTCATATATATTTATCGTATCTTCTGTAACTGGAAATGACATTTAGCAGTCATAATAGCTAAAATTTAAGTGAAAAATTAAAATATGTATAGACTTCGCAATTGACAATATAGTTTAATTTTAATAATTTATATTTGCATGTCTTAAAACTGTTTTAAGGCTTGTGAATCCATATTAAAGTAAGAAGTTATTCCAGCAAATTATAGTATTTTATCTTTATTTATGTTAACATGTTCCCTTAGAGTATATCAGAAATTTCTCATTTGAATAAATTCACTTCTCAAGTTATTGACTGGAAATTAGAGTAAACAAATCGAAGAAAAGTACAGCTTCATCGTTATTCCTTCCACCTATGACTGAGGAGGGGAAGGCACTGGCTCTCCCTCTGGTAGAAGGGAGTGTAGTAACTTGAACCTATATCGGTGTGAGAAGTGGACAGTGCTCACAGCCGAATGTGTGAGAGGCCAGAGCTTTGGACTGTTTCTCCCACACCTCCCTATTGTGACGTTGAAGTGCAGGGGCTCTTCAGGGACTAATTGCAAAAATACCTGGGGCGATAGGTCCCATCCTGAAATATAGCATGAGAAAGCTCTCCATGGAGTATCTAGTCTTCCACAGAGGAGATCTGGCATAAGTGTTCAGGAAGTTTTCATATGGGGTACCTGAAGGCAATTCTATTAATCAAAACTCAATTTCCTGCTTCCTTTGCAAATGGGACTCAATAAATCTGCTGTATTGTGTATAATTTAGTTGTATTATCTTTCTCTGTCATTCTAAGTACTATTTTTATTTAATGCAGAAACACATTTTTTTTTTTACATGGAATGATTGTCTTTGTTTTTAAAGAATTTTCTTTAGCATTTCTTGCAAAATTTTTTTAGCTTTTGTTTCATATTCATATGCAGATCAAAACGTTTAATATGTCTGTGTATATAAATAAACAGCTATGAGAATGAATAAAGGGTACGGAAGTGGACGAGACACCATGAGAGAAAGGAATCGAGACATAGCTATACACTTTTAAGCTTTGTGAACACCACTCACGTAGAATTTTCAGTCCTAAGACCAAGCAGGCCCTAGTGTCTCTTCCTCAAATTTGAATTTGCTACCTCCTTTGCTTTTAAACCCTACATATGGCACTTCAACAGACATGGTTTGCTCGTTTGCTCCCATTCTCTTCCTCCTCCTCTCCTTCTTTCCCTACTTTCCTGTCTTCCTTCCTTTTACATGAATGTTTCCCTAACATCAAAATCTTTTTATGTATTTGTTGTCTCTCTTGTCCTGAAAGCTTCTTTAAAATATGCACATGACTAACCTCTCATTGTCCATGTTTTAATTCAAATAATATATTTCCATAGATAACTTCCTGTCACATTAACTGGTTTCTTTGTCATTTTTTTCTCCACCACATGCCCTCATTGCAAGTCTTCAGAGCTCTTGCAACATTAGAAATTATCTTATTTATTTCTTATAGATTTATGGCTTTCTTACATTATAACACAGGGTCAGAAACAGCCATTATCATTAGAATTCACTGTTTCTTTTGAGTGTCTAGGACAATATGGGGGCACATATGACCTGTTCAATTTAAATATGAAAATATAAATAAAAAAATAAAGATGAAAGCTGGAGAGAGTTCTGGACCATGTATGGCCAACTCTGGTTTTCCATGTTTTTAAAGAAGGTAATGTAGGCAAAAAGGATGAAATAGGTTGATATTGACCTTTTACAGAAGTGGCATTAGAACTGTGTGTTTGACATATTGTCATCATTTGATGCAGCAAGGGTTCTCAGGTCAAGTTCCCATCTGTCAGACATTTTATGAAAACACATAATTTGAGAAAGCATCTTTGATCATGGTGAAAGTCTACATTTACTGTAGAATTTGCAAAGGGATGTATATAAATTTTGGATATTCTAAGTAAGTTGTTTGCATCATATACTCCACTATTTTAAACACATAATCTTAAAATATTTTAATTGTATTGTGACTAAAGGAATTGAAGGAAATAATGAAATTTGAATATTAAGTTTTAAAAAAATCTTTTGGAATAATTCTTAGCTTCATATGGAATAACAAAAACAAAAAACAAACAAACAAAGAAAACCCAAAAACCCAGAATAGCTAAATCAATCCTATACAATAAAAAAAACGTCTGGAGGTATCACCATCCCATATTTCAAGCTATACTACAGAGCAATAGTAATGAAAACACCATGGTACTTGTATAGAAACAGACTAGTTGATCAATGGAATTGAATTGAAGACCCAGAAATGAACCTACACACATATGATCATTTAATTTTTGACAAAGAAGCCAAAACCATACAATGGAAAAAGGACAGCATCTTCAACAAATGGTGCTGGTCTAACTGGATGTCTACATGTAAAAAAAAAAAAAAGAAATTAGACCCATACTTATCACCTTGAACAAAAATTAAATCCAAGTGGATCAAAGACCTTAACATAAAACTGGACACAATAAGTCTAATAGAAGAGAAAGTGGGGACAAGCTTCCAACTCATCGGCACAGGTGACAACTTCCTGAACAGAACACCAACAGCTCAGTATCTAAGACCAACAATCAATAAATGGGACCTCATGAAACTGAAAAGCTTCTGTAAGGCAAAAGACACTGTCATTAGAAGAAAATGGCAATCTACAGATTGGGAAAAGATCTTTACCAACTCCACATCTGACAGAGGGCTAATATCCAAGATTTATAAAGAACTCAAGAAATTAAACACCAAGAAACCAAATAATCCAATAAAAAAAAAAAATGAGAAACAGAGCTAAACCGAGAATTCCCAAAAGAGGGACCTCTAGTGGTTGAGAGACACTTGGAGAAATGCTCAACATCCTTAATCATCAGAGAAAGGCAACTCAAGATGACTCTGAGATTCCATCTCACACCTGTCAGAATGGCTAAGATCAAATGCTCATATGACAGCACAAGCTGGTGAGGGTGTGAAGAAAGGGGAATCCTCCTCCATTGCTGGTGGGAATGTAAACTTGTACAACCACTGTGGAAATCAGTCTGGTGATATCTTAGAAAACTTGGAATAGCTCTACCTCAAGACCCGACCATACCACTTCTGGGTATACATCCAAACGATTCCTTACCAAACCACAAGGACATTTCCTCATCTATGTTCATAGCAGCCTTATTTGTAATAGTTAGAAACTGGAAACAGCCCAGATGTCCCTCAACTGATGAATGGATAAAAAAACAAAAACAAAAACAAAAACAAAAAACTGGTACACAATTTTTGGGCACAAATCTAATACTACCCAGCTATCAGAAATAAGGAAATCATGCGATTTCCAGCCAAATGGATGGAACTAGAAAAGTTCATCCTGAGTGAGCTAACCCATACTTATAAAGATGCATATGGCATCTATTCACTTATAATCAGATTTTAGCCATATAGTACAGGATAACTATTCTACAACCAACACACCAAAAGGAACAGGAACATAGACTTTGTTACCTGTTAATGAGACACTTTGCCCTAGTGGTGCTGTCGTGTAGACCACCAGTATATGAGGAAGCTCTTAGCCCTCATATCACTGCTGAACTGGGGTCGGGGACTGATATGTAGGGACACCCCACTCTGGAGGAGTAGGATAGGAGGGAGGGGGGGAGTGTGAGTGGGTGGGACTGAGAGGGGTGGAAAGAGGGCACTGTGATGGAGATGTAACTTGAAGTAATTAATAAACATTAAGGAAATCGTTTTGAACTTTTAGATAAAAAGTTGTGATTTAGTTTAACTATGAATTTTGAATAAGTATAATCTTTCCAATAAACATCTTTAAAATTAAAAATGCAACATATGAAAAGAAATATATTACTTTTATTTCTAGAAGTTACTTCTTCCAGTTTTTAATCTACAAATATAGGAATTATTTTCTATAGTAATAATATCTAGAATTACCCTTAGAGTAAACAATTTAATATTTAATACCATTAATCTTTAATAGCATGTTGTTTGCAATAATTTGTACTTGCAGTTCACAGTTTGAAATATGAGTGAAAAGGTTTGTGTGTGATCAAAATGTATTTCTGCACTAGCACTAATTTTTCAAGCTATCCCCAATTATGGATAAATATTAGGCTAGTAGTCTTGAATCAATTAGAAGTTCAAGATACTTTGAATATGAGGACTAATCAGAAATGTAACACCTTCTTTTTACAAATAAATTTTTAAAAATATATTTTAAGGTACAAGGATGGCCTAACAATGTCATTGATATTTAAAACCTGTTAGAAATGCAGCTGAAATATGGGAAAGGCCTTGAGGGGGGTTGAAGCCAGTTAAGCTGTTTACATATGTTTGCTGACAGTTGGAAGAAAGAACATTTCTCATCCCCCTTTGACTGGATTAAAAGGGCCTTGCAAAAGCTTATGGACTCAGGTTTCATGCTCTTTGCAACCAAATTCCTTTCCTTTTCACACTGTAAATTTGTAACATGTCCTATGTAGGCTTTAAGTGAACGTCCTGCTTTCAGGACTTCTAAAACTCCATCACTTTGAACAGTGTGCCACATGGTAATTCTACAAACATAAAGGCTCCAGCTGTTAGGATGGAAAATACCATATAAATTTCTGTGGAGGGGTTTTGTCTGACTACGTTGGAGAACCCAATAGAGTACTTTAATAGAAAGGGATACTGACTTTAAAAACCTTCACAAGGTACGGACATGGTTCTTTGGGGTTTTTTAAATTATAATCTCAGGCTGTCTATTGATGGGAAGCTTTATGGATGTCCTATTGCTTGAATAAAGAAATATTTTCCACTAATTTCCTGTGCGTTCTTATCCCTGACCTCCTGAAACTGTTATAGTTAATTCTACTTAACTCATCATCTTTTAGTATACAATTCATTGCAATGTTTTAGCTGTATCTAGTCCATCTTTAATAGTAAACGTAGCTCACAGAGTCTGCTTTTGGGTAAGACTAGGCTTTCCCCATAAGAGCCTACATAACAGCACTTTCTAGGTCTATAACAACTTGATTTTTTCAATGTTATGTGACCAAAGTGTGTGTGTTGTGTGTATGTGTGTGTGTGTGTGTGTGTGTGTGTGTGTGGTGACTTCAGCAACAGGGTCTGAGGATCCTGTCATGTTCTGGGGGCTGCCAAGAGATATTGCAATTGTCTGTATTGTTTTGATGTCTCCAGGACAGTCTTGATCAACCACTTGAAGTAATTCTCCTATACCAGGTGCTAGGATTTTAATTTGACAACCTATGACTTTGGGAAGGAGTATTAACTCCTGCATAAGTTGACTCTAAATATATATCTCAAAATATGTAAATATACATCCTATAAAATTGTAGGTTTCCTCTTTCTGCTTGTATTTAAGGCCCACTTCATAGTAGGAAACACATGCCTATTACTGTAAACCCAGCCAAGAACCCATGGTTGGGGAACTCACAGGCTCCAGCTGTGAATCAATTACTATTATTCTGGCAAATGGACATAGTATCAAACCACCCTTAAATTCATATTTTTATACTCACATATTAGTACAGCCCTCAGACCTCATCGGAGAAGTTTCTTAAGGCAGAGACTCGTGACTTGTCAAAGTACAGAGAGTGTCTGTCTGCAGTGTGTTCAGTTACAAATGGAAGATCTGTATTAGCTACCCAATCCAAGCTTAGGAGACATCACAGAAGAAACCTGGAAAAGTTGTAAGGGTTTAGGGTTGGGGAGGGCCAGAGAGAAATAGTGTCTTTTGCACATGAAGGACTGCCACACTCATGAACTCAGAGCAGCTGTGGTTACCTGCACAAGAATTGTGCATGATCAAGTCAGTTAACATTCCAGCTCAGAGAGGGAAGGAACTCTTAAGCCCCTCCTAGCTTAGGACCTATTGGTGGTTGATAGCTTCTGGAACAGGGAGAGTCAGTTTTCTTTAAGGGTGTGGCTCCTGGTAGGTCTATGTGCTCCAGTGGATGAGGTCATACCCATGAGAATATGAGCTGCACAAATTGAACTTGGTGAGTTATTAAAAAATAAAGACACAAAGTTTGGAGTGGAGTAGGGAAGAGAGATATAACTGGGAGCAGTTAGGGGGAGGAGTGATTATAAATATAATCAAAATATATTATACATGTATGAAAGCCTCAAAGGATTACTAAAATATTGTATTTTTACAAAGTAAATGCAAAGCTCCTGTGTGTTTATGGGAACAGAAGCCTCTTCACTTAAAATGGCCCTCAATTTTAGGACCACTCTGGAGGAATACTGAGATGGGCAATATACTGTGTCTTTCTACTATCATTTGATTCTTAATATGGAATTCTGAACTGAAGAGATATTTTTCATGCGCATATTGGTAATTATATGAGGTAAGGGAAATTCTAGTTATGAAGTTGACTCTAACTGTTAAGCAGCTTTGTTTCTCTGTGTTAGCTTCCTGTCTTATTTCATCCAAATTCCAGTAAAGGAAGCACAATGAGGTTACCTATGGTTTCCCTTTGTCTCTTCCATTTGGTTGGGGTATTTGGGTATACCGTGCTATATATCTTTCAGGATATAAGCAAGAATCTCCACAGACTGGGACAACTGGAGATTGGATCTTAAAGCACATCAAATTGTGGTTGTTTTGAAATATAGTTTGCTAACTTAACTCCCAAATAAGACACACATTACCTTACTTCCTAACATGGTTTGGGTGAATTCTCCTTTTTACACCATTGCCTGCTCTCCCACCTGACTGGAGAGAATGGAGATGAGTTATTTTTCAAGGTCCAGTTTCCAGTGACTTGTAAACTGTGTTCACCGTCTGTAACATGGAGGTTACAGATGGCAATGTCCTTTAACAACATCTTTGGGAAGCATAGTAAAGGCTGTAATGAGTTTACCACATTGCCTTCTGGTATAGACAGTGCTTAGATACAGATAGGACAACCTGTGAAAATTTTTAGTCCTGGATGGCTATGTTTGTTTGGAAGAGAATTTTGAGATCTTTTAGAAATAGCGTTAATTATGAGACAATTTTGATGTTTCTACTGTGAGATAATGGAGGATTTAGTCCATCTTCTCAATGAACATTTTCAGTCATCCCTTGACTGAGTATAAAGGGATGTTTGGAGTAAAGCATGGAAGAGATTGTTTTTTGATGTTTTCACTATGTAGACATGGCTATGGGGTTTTGCAATAACCCTCTTTCGAAAGAATTAACACATTGAACTTAATACTCAAACAAGAATGTCACCCACTCATTTAACTCGTAAAAAACCCTAAAAACAACAAAAAAGAGAGAAGAAAAGAAACCAGTAAGATTTGTTGTATATATTTGCCATGATATTTTACAATAAAATGTAAAATGGGATGATCGATTGCCTATTATAGAATCAAGTTAATGCTTGCTGTGCCCAGAGCTTCTGCTCTCGACAAGGAAGGACTTAGATTCATCAAATGTTAAACACATGGCTTTAATGGTTCATAGTAGGAGAATTCCTGTGGGAACTCTGCTGGTTGTGAGGTTGTATTCACTTCACTTATTTCTTTCCTGTGGCTTTCTTATTTCCCTCTGGGATGTATTTCGTGTGTCCATTATTGCTTTGAAGATTTTTCATTTCTATCTCATGCTTAACACTTGCCAATGACTTCTTGCATAACTTATGACAAATGAATGGCATACCTCCCCATGAGGTATATCATTCTGCACTATTTAGAAAAAGAAAGTATAGCTTTGCCTCTTTTATATTAAAAGAAAATTTTACTTTTTAGTGCTAGCATTTTGGAAACTTAAACTTTGATTTCCTTTTTTTTTTTCCATGATGCTTCACTAGTTTTTAGAACAAAGTAAAATGACAGATAGTCTGGTTTTGTTTTTAGGTATTTTTAAAGCCTTTGAATAAGATGATAACTGAGATGGTAGAAAAGTGTCTCTTTTCAAGGTACTTTTGATTCTTAGCTATCTTTACATTTCTGAACTTCATCATTTTGGTGGTGAACAGAAGGATTTGAACTCAAATAACAATATGCACTTTGCTGTCCCAGAAAGAGTTATTTCAGGTGGTATTCAGGGAGTTTTCATAAAAAAACTTAACTGGCAATCATAAAGAGAGATTATCTGGATTTTTTTGGTGCTTTCTGTGAGATGATAGGTGAAAAATGTGCTTATTTTGAATATAAATCGATCAGCATTGATAATAAGACACAGAGCTATGTATTGGTGAAGGTGCTTACAGAACGAATCATGGAAAATATTCAGCTTTTTATTTTAGTCTGTGCATCTGTTGTTTTTCTATATTTATAAAACTTTAATGATTAAACAGAAAGCAGGTTAAAGGGAAAAATACTGTCATTTGAACCAAAATTACATTCAAAGGGCAACTGTTTATATTTTTCAATTAAATCTTTACATTTATGTTCGGTGGAGTACTCTTTCCTCTTAGTTTTCAGACCCGTACTCAGTTCACATGACTACCACACAACTTCATGGATATTCACTGTTTCTGGTACACTTTAAGACCTCTTCCCTTGTAACAGCTTAATCTTATCAGGGACTTATTTTAGAATTATAAACAGATTACTTGGTATATAAGAATGTTGCTTTAGAGGAGCTTGAGTGGAGATTTTGGCAAGAAGCATGCACACGGCTGATGAGAGTAATGATTGCTTAAAAAATATCTGAAGCCTGTTTCTTTTTTATGTTCTACTTTTGACTTTCTTCCAGATTGAGTTCATTGATTTAAAGCAATCTAGAATCTATTTGGAACCAACTTAGGATCCATTATTTGCATGAAGAACACATGTAAGACTCTTTTTTTTTTTTTGGACAGAGAGTCTCTGATTACTTCTATTAGGATAGAAATAGATGTCCACCCTGAATATTTTCATCCATCCTAAGTGTTAGCTTCAGGCAACATAAATGATAGAAGCTGACCACAGCTTCTATTTGACTTGCATTGAAGCAATGTGAGGAACAATTTTAATTTATCCAGCTTGCATGATCATAATCAGTTGTTCAGCTTTCATTATTTCTTCACATTACAAAATATATTATTTTACTGTTTCTCCAATGAGCCCTAGATAAATGATGAGAATGTGGGATTTACTATTGACCAACATGTATTTTCTTCATCAAAGTGATGTATAAGTATCTCATGGTATAACTTTTATTCCTGACCACTTACTCATCTGGCAACCTCAACTATCTGTGAATCTCTTCCCCTCTCCCCTACCTCTGAGCATGGGGAGTGCCAGAGTTCAGTTTTGATACTTGTTATGTTTTTGAAATTTCCACCTTTTTAATGTTTCTTGTCTTAAAAATATGTATTTGTATGTGTATGCTAAAGATATACATATATATATACATACATGCATATAACAAACTTTATAATATGTAGTGAATTTTGCAATTGTCCCTCAAAATTCTTTCCTGAAGTTTACACTTAGATATCTAATTGCCTTCTTGACACCTCCAATATTCTGAGATGAATCTCACAGTTTACATTTCAAAAATAAAACTCTGTGTATCCTTGTGTGCCACCAAAGTGTGCCACCTCCATAAACCATTCTCAGTTTATGGGCATGCCATTATAGAGTGGTCAGACCTAAATTGCCCTTAACTGCTCTTTCTTGTTTCTTATTCATTACATTTTCCATCAATCTCTGCTCTATTAACCCTTTAAATGTAGTCAAATTAAATTTTCTTTTGCGACATTCACTACTTAATCCTAAGACAGCAGTACTTTTGCTCTGGGACACTGGAGTATACCGCTAATATTGACCTCTGCTTTTCTTTTACTTTTTCAATATCCCAATACCCTAGGTGATTTGGAAGTAGTCACCATGTTACTATCATTTCGCAGTGTAGTCAAATCAGGACAGTCATCTGTGCAGAATCTCCATTTTGTTCTCTGGTCAACTGAAAACAATACAAAAAAGATTTTCCAATGACCTGTGCACTTGTAAGTGACCTGGTATCCCACATCCTTTCACTAGTCTCTTATTTCACTTCATGCTGCATTATCTTCCTAAATGTCTTTCTTAAAGTAGAACAAAAAGAATGTAACCCCACTAAAGGCAAAAGTTCTGAGGGTTTTTTCCCCACTACTATATTTTCTGTGCCTAGAATTGAGCTTGGAACTGGTAAATGGTCACTAAATATTGAAAAAAAAACATAACAACAAAAGAAAATGAAGTCTCAAAATTATCATGCCTTTTCTTCAGTGATTTGAAAATAAATATAAAAATGTTATGAAAACAGCATCTGATTAGGACTTGGGATGACATCAAGATTTATTAGAAATGGGATCCTAAGTAAATCTCATAAACCTTTTAAATTTCAGGCATCATACGTGTGATTACAGAGCTTAAATGAGATAATGTATGTGAAAATGCTTGTCAACTGTTCAGCATTTTCCTAGGTTATTAATGTCCCCCCTGCTGAGATGAATTCAGTTAATCTTACAAATGCATTCATTTTATCAGTAATACATCAACCTGTCTATACTTGTTCAAGTCATTTTATCTTGAGTTTTTGTAATCCTTCTCTATATTAATATAAATATCTTTAACTGGAAAGCATTAAATATTTACTGAATGTTTGCTAACAGGATTCATGCTATAATGGCTATTATATAATGAATAGTACATATATTTGATGGACTAAACAAAATGTGTTTGAGTATAGTGATTAATTTCTACTTATCCTGTCCCATGCATTTTTCTAAGTGATCTACAAGTATGGGAATGGTTAATTGTTTGAATAACATAACGATACAATAATATATCTGCTTTTCCAAGGAAAAAAATGAAATGGATTAACCTATTTAAGGTCATAATTTATAATATTTGTGAGACTACATGCATGCATATATTCTCATATGTTCAAAGTTAAAATAATTTTGAAGTTAGTACTATGGGTTTTAAAAAATAAAACCATTTTATATGAATGCTACCCAAGGGTCTGATAAAAATAGATTTTGAGATATTAGCTGTTGATTGACTTTTAACATGGCCTATGGCACTTATAGTCACCATGACCTTGATATCTTTTATAAAAGTATTTTTGTGTCAGTCTTCAACAGAAAATTTTAAGGGTATTGAGTACTTTCAATGCCACATAAAGCATGGACTTGCAGAAATATTTCTATTTTTTATATACATACCTATAATATCCAAAAACATATTTATCTGTGGAACAGGTGTTTGCTACCTATATGACCTTTTCCCTTGCTTTTTTTCAGGTTTGTCTCAGATTTTTTTTTCCTACTTGGATCCTTAACATTCACTATCAATATATGACTTTCTCTTAAAATTAGTTAGAAAAGATAATCATTTATTTTTCTTCATTTTATCGTTATTATTCAAGTATACACTTGGGTGAATCTTCATTAAGAGAGTTTCTGTATAATTTGACATGGATGCATTGGCCGTTATATACACTAATTCACAGCACAAATAGTATGGAAGAATATATCATATAGCAAGCATTAAAGAAAGATAGGTACAATCTTATTCCTAAAATTTAGTTAAAGAAGGCAATACTGTACAGCTAAGGGAATAGGAGAATGATGTTTCGTACTTAGCCATGATGTACACAGCTAATTGTGTTAAAATTAGAAAGCAGAGTGTGTTTGTATTTGGCATCATGGGCTGAAGCAGAGATTGTCATGCTAAAGGAAATAAGCCAGCATAGAAAAGCAAGGGCCATAACATATTGATCATACATAAAACAGAAAATTTTGTTCTATATGAACTGAGAGTAAATGGTCTCCACATCTAATCTCAGAACAGCAGAATGGAGGGGCGGATGAAGAAGTCTTGATCAATGAATAATGGG
This sequence comes from Lophiomys imhausi, assembly GCA_907164525.1. Classification (NCBI taxonomy): domain Eukaryota; kingdom Metazoa; phylum Chordata; class Mammalia; order Rodentia; family Muridae; genus Lophiomys; species Lophiomys imhausi. Next base: position 1,055,788 of record CAJQZJ010034221.1, on the reverse strand, counting down.
TCAGCCAAATAGGAACAAGATTTTCTGGTATATTATTGCACAGAGCACTGACTATAGACAGCAATAATTCTCATTTGTTTAAACAAACTAGGAAAGACAGTGAAGCTTAATATATGACATAACTATACGACAAAATGATTGAAGAAATAGATATATTTAATTTGATTTAAACAATGTACAATGCATACTGTATGTACATGGATGCGCTATGTGGTACCCCACTAATATATACAATTTTTATGTTCTTGTGGTTCTGTTGGAAAGCTTGTAAAAGAAAGCATGGTGGAGTGAGACAACGGTCAGAGCAGGCAAAGTGCACAGGGTGAATGCAGAGAGGCAAGCACAGGCCAGAGAAATGAATTTGAATTTATTTTCTGGAAAAGCTATCCTCAGGACAGGGGCTGAATGATGGTAGTTCAATTATTTAAAAACCTACTCTGGCTTAATGTGAATAGTATACCTGGAGCCCAGAGAAGGAATATACGTCCTTGAGCTGTGGCAGTTACACAAAAGTCAGCTCATTGACTGCTGGATTTTTTTTGCTGAGAAAAAACACCTTGAAAAAGGCAGCAAAAGGAAGACAGTTTATTTTGACTCACAGTGAAAGAGTACCGTCCTTCATGTCGGGGAAGTTAGAGCAGAAGAATTTGAAGAAGCTGGTTGTTCACACTGAATCCAGTCAGAAAACACAGAAAAGCAGATGAAGGCTTGTGCTCCCCTCACTCTTCCTCATGGTCCCAGGCCAAGGAATGCTGTTACTAACAGTGGGAAGGTCTTTCTGTCTCAGTGACCATAACCAAGTTTACAGCCCACAGACATACCCAAAGATCAGTTTTCTGGGTGATTTTAGATCTCATCAAGTTGACATCTGAGGCTAAGTATCACCTCTACACTCTCTTTATGGAAGATCAGAATCTTCAACTTTGAAACAGATGTTATACAAGTTCCTTTTTGTTTTTGCGTAAAGTTCCTTTTGTTTTGCATAAAAGATAGTCTTAATTCAAGTAACTACAAGTTATCGGGGTTGGGATCAAAGCTGGAACAAATGACCACTTTCTTCACAATCAAACAAGGAGAGAAGGTAGACCCTTCTCACTCTGTCACTGTATCCAAGGCCCATCAAACATTCCCTTCCATAGTACTGGGGTGGTAGGTAGTCCAGCCCGATATGCCCGAATCTTTTGAAGAGGATATTGGAGAAGAGGAGTCTGAAAAATATGGAGACAGTGAAGATGGAGGCTTATTAATTGCATTTTTTACACACTTTTACTTTGTCCAAAATGAAAATGTTTCTTTTTTTTTTTCACATGACCGTAGACACGTTTTGATTTTGACAATTACTTGTTGAGATGACAATTTTTTTTTCAAGATGGTAATATTTGATCAGACAACATCAAGTGATAGTTCTAGGGCACATTCTAATAGAGTAAAGTCATTGATCTCTCTAATGCAATGCACAGTTGTATTTGGCATCTTTCCTAGCAACAGTTTGCAGTAGTAGCACAGGAGAGGAGAACTTCCTGTGGCCTTATGTGGTATCACACTGGTAGGATATGAGATCAAGTTCTGAAGTCCAGGAGTGTACTTTCACAGGCATTTTACTCTGTTTCATCTGACATTGGTTAGTAAACGTGTCTGCTGTGTTCTCTAGAAAATTCAGTATGATCTCCCCAATTTCAACTTGTTTCTATTCACCTTAATCAAAATAAGAGAACAAGAGGATATTTTATTTTTCGGCACGTGGTTTTATACTTTAACTCAATTTCATAAAAAACCTGTTTTACTTTAGGGATATTATTAATCATATGATGCTTTAGCGTTATAAAAATGTTCTGGTGCAAAGTACTAGCTCTGAGAAGGGGGATAGACACAAAGTCCCACCTCTAGCCTTGGAGATATTTGGAACTGATATCTGCGAGGAAAGGGAAAAATCACTTTCTCCAATTAAGTCTCACTGGCTAAATCAACCACCCTCCAAGGCAGACCCAATTCTCAGGTCTAGGTGGCCAAACAGTACAAAATTGACTGGATTTTTGGTTTTGTTTTGTTTGTTCTGATTTGATGTATTGTTTTGTCTTATCTGTTTTGTTTGTTTTGATTTTTGTTTTTGATTTGACATAGAGAAAGACCAAGAGAAGTAGGGTGGGAAGGGAGATGGGGAGGATCTAAGAGAACTCAGGAGAGGGGAGAATGATCATATTATATGAAAAATGTAAACAAATACAAAAAATATTCTGGTAACTTTTTATACCTTTTATTCATTATAGTCAAGATAAAGAATAAAAAAGTCACTGTAAGTTCTGGGAGTGCCACATTTATTTTAGAAATAAAAACTTTCAAAGAACTGCATGCAGATGATCTTATATAAAGTAGTCCTAAGTAACACTTATAGAAAATATTTTAAAAATTGTGTTTCAAACTTTGTCACAAAATTGTTAGAAAGATGTACATTACTAAATATATGTACATGAGAGGGTAACCCCTTGGTCTGTGCTTACAATGGAATGTAGAGGATTTGAATGTGGGCTTCATGGAAAGCTAGATCTCAGTTTAATAACATCTATTTGGTTTCTGGATCCACATCATAGTTGAGGGATAGAAAATTTATCCTGTAAACTTTAAGATAGAGTTATTAAGGGATATTGTATCTTTTATTGACTTGTACTAATGGTTTCAGCCATAAAAGGAGATGTAAAATATCTTTTTTCCATTTCTAAGTTTCACTATACAAGAGATTAAGGTTTTAGACAATATCTAGGATGCTATGTAAAAAAGACACTGGATTCTTTGGTAGGTTGTTTCATGCTGTGTGTGTTACACTCATGCAGACAGGCAGATAACCTGTGGTTTTCCTTTCAACCTCTCGGTTTTGACATCAGGCCTCCTGTGAGTTATTAATGCTGGCAGACCCGAAACTAGTTCAGTCCTGTGCAGTACCAATGTGATGACCTGTTTGGACAAAATGGCTCGTGATAGCCACTGCAGTGACTATGTGTTGGGAGCTTTTGACTTGTTAACTGTCTTTATGGGCACCACAAAATAATTCCTTGTGGACTACAAATAAAATAAAAAGCTGGGAGCTTGGAGAGGGGTCTGGAATCCTTGTCCTAACAGGAATGGAAAGGCTCCAGAGAATGTTTGGAACAAATTTTACATTTCACTGAGAAGCAGAAAAGCATAAGTTCAAAAGAACAACCTTTAAGTTCCATGCGCAAGTGAATCTGTTTGTTGTGACTGGACATGGTGTGCGTAGCTGTAATCTCAGCTCCTAGGAGACAGGAAGATCGTAAGTATACC